>CM021105.1:266361726-266481785 GCA_007115665.2 Sequoiadendron giganteum
GGAAAATGGCACAAGGAAGCTAAAGTCTGCCCTTAAGGAAAATGGCATAAAATTCATGAAGTCCGCCCAGCCTTAGAGGAAATGGCATGAAAAACACAAAGTCCGCCCCCAAGAAGTGTGGAGAAGGGTAAAACATGAAGGGGTGCGCTCCAAGGTGTTTGGAAAGGGGTAAAATTGTAAGATAATTCATTGAAAATTGAAATAAATGATGGAAACAAGTGAAATTTTCCGTTGGACAAGGCACAAATAAAATTCGCCATGGCAAGGAAAATCTAAGACCAATGGATGATAAAATACGCCATAGGCAAGGAATTATAAGACATTCGCCCAACTCTTGAAGAGAAAATTATCCCAAGGCATAAAAAACGGAGAAATGTCTAGAAGAAGAAGAGGTTTTGGCCGGCATAAAAATCACGCCCCAGCACAACGGAGTGAAAATTTTTGGCACAAAATGAAGAGTGCTTGGCAGAGCAAACATGAAGTCCGCCCCTCTCAGCTTGGAAAATTCCTAAAGTGCTAGTAAAAAAATGGCAAAGTGGCAGAGGTCTCCAGGTTCGCCCAACCCAGAAGATGAATCATTCGGCTAAAATAAAAACGTCCAGAGAGGTCAGAACTCCGCCTAGAGAATTAAAATTTGGCAAATGAGCTATTGAGTACATTTTGGCTAGGCAGACAATTTAAAAAAGAGATATTTTGCCTCTGACGAACGAAATTAGCCATATATCAAGATTAAACGGGTTGGAATTTAATATTTTAATATTTTAATTATTTCCCTGACACTTAGGAAATTTTAATTAAAAATTCAAAATCCGGAGATTATTTGGAAGATTAAACTAGTCTGCCTTAGATAAGTTTAAACTTTGCCACGTTCGGAGGATTTAAAACGCGTTGGAAAAATAATTTTGGACAATTAATTTAATATATTTTCCAACACTTAGTCAATTTTCCTTGAGAAAATTCGAAAATCTCAGCAGAGATGGCACAAAGACGAAAGTTAGAAACTTGCCTCGATAACTAAAAGTGAAATTAGAAGTTTGCTAATCCGAGGAGAAAACGTTTCTAAACAATTGGAAGAAAATCAAAAGAAAGAAAGCAATGCCTCGAGGAAAATCGCACTTCTCAGCCATAAAATGAGTTTCAGCAACTCATTTCTTCACAAATTCCGGCTGAGAAGCAACTATCTCTCTCGAATCTTCAGGAAATCATTCGCGAAGGAGAAATTCATTATTGTGAGAATCAAGATAGTATTTTCTTATTGACAGGCGTGATTTTTGAGAGAAGTAATTTATTTCTTTGCTGAAATCGTACTTCCAGCATATTGGCGCACTTCTACTGGCAGATTTTCTGAATTTTAAATCCATTTGCAGCCACAACGCGATCTTTGAGGTTTGGAAGTTAATCGACAACGTATCTGCACGGTGTTTCTATCTTCTACTTCATTTCCGGCACGAATTTCATTCATGATAGGCGAATTTAATTACTTTCAGCTTGCTTTTTGACAGAAATTTTAATTTAATAAGGCTGAAAGTGCGATTTTGTCTAAACTATACCCCGAAACTCATTAATTCTTAAATGATATTGTATTAATGTTAAGTATTTTGTGCTTGCAGGTTGCCGATCGATCAAAGCGAAATATCCAGGCAGGCACAGATGAAGTTTGCAAGTAAAGGATCGCAGCCAGAGACCAGAATAAAGTCTAAATGGAAAAATGTCTCAGACACTGATCTTGGCCACGTCGATCTCGTGGAATTTAAAAAGAGGGTATATGGACATAACGGACCCTTACCAACGCCTGCAGTTAGAAGGATAGTGAGAAATGGCATATTTCAAGCTGCCGGATTCCAGCCTGCATTTTGCTGTGCTGAACTGATGGTGGAGTGTGCACTTCACTATGATGCTGAGTCAAGGCGGATTGTGGCGCCTGATGGGAGAGTGTTGGCACATCTGACAGAGGTGGCCATTCAGGAAGCCTTCGGCATTCCGGCATATCCTAAAACTATCTACAAGACCAAGGAAGATGCTCAGAAGCTATATGACAAAAATCCCGATCTTTGTGCCGCCAACCTTAACAAATTTTGGTTGGACAAGCCTAGGCCGTCCTTTAAGAAGATGCCCAAGAAGTTGATGCGCACGGACTTCAAGGAGGACTATGGAGATATTATTATCTTGCTGAACAGAGTGGCAGGCAGTCCCTCGGGAGCACCCTTTGAGCCATGGATGTATTACTTCATTGAGGACCTCACAGAAGGTGTCAAAATGTTTACCTGGGCTAGGATGATAAGCAATAATCTTCACCACCAGCTTATCAATCTAGAGAAGACCAAAACGTTTTATATGGGTTCTTACGTCGTCTATATGTTGGCCAGAACTTACAGATATGCAGGCTTGATCTGCAAAGGCACAGTTGGCAGTAAGAAGAACGAGCTAAAACCTTATGACTGTTACCCACAACTCCAGCTGAGGGAGAAGGCGCATTTTAGGCGAACCCACGATGCGTTCCTAATGTACATCACCAGGATACTCCAGGGAGGGACGCATCAGCGGCTGACACATGAGGCCAAAAGCCTAATCGGTAAATACGGGTCTTGGTTTATCCAATATCCAAGATTTACGTATATCAGAATTCAGGGATTCACCGGAAGCCCGTACCGTCTGCCCATCTTCCCCACGAACAAGATGGTCCTACTCGAAGTGCTGAGACAGTTAGAAGAATTCCAAGGCCTTCAAAGAGCAAAGCAAAAGGTGGCAGTTACTTTTCCCTTCTTTATAGGGAACATGCTGGAGTCGTGTCCATCATCACAAGCAGCTGACAGTGCCAGAATCGAGATACAACATTACCCTTTCTCTCCATATCCGGCCAGAAATCACTACGACCCTCATCACCACATCAAAATGGTGGATGGAAGAAGATACAAGCATAGGGTCGAACTGAAGGACTTTTGGGCAAATGCTGCGGATGAATTTGAGGTCAGACGGAGGATGTGGTCCAGATTACCTCTCAGCTTGATCAGGGCAACAGAATTTTGTCACGTGCCAGATCAGTTGGAAGAGGACGAGAATCAGACACAACCGCGCTTCGATGAGAATTCAGCTTTGCCCGCTGTCCAATGGTTAGAAGCAGAGCATGCTGACTTGAACGTCTTGATGAGGCCTGTCATCAAGTTTACTCAGTGGTGGGTTGATCAACGAGTTCAAGAATTAAGGCGCCAGAAGATAACCCTGACCTATGATATGCTAAGCGAGGCAGAGTCTTATTCTTCCAACGCGGGAGCATCACAGGACCTCCCAGTGATAGAGGCCACCACATCTAGGAAAAGAAAAGAAATAGCTGCAGGCAAAGAACCGGTCCAGAAACAGGTAAAGGTGAAACCTTCTCAATCGGCCGCCTCCAGAAATATTGAGGAGATACTGGCTACCGCCGATGCTTCACTAGCAGATATGAGGGATCCTTCTCCGATTCTTGAAAACCACGCGGAGCTTCAGCCAGATGAGGATGCGCCACCTTCTCCCACGGGCACCGAAATATTGGAGTCGGATGACGACAATGTGGGCACCCAAGATGAGGATTTTCAGGAAGGGATGATTTCAGCCCTTAGGGGAATTGTAGATGTTCTCGAGTAGAGAAGGAAGGCGGCCAAGAGGGACGGTGGTTGGAGTGCCTTTACTTATCCTTGGGATTACTGGATGAGGCTAAAGGTGAAGGCGCCGCAGACAATCCCAGAGGATGATACGCGACTTTTGCTGACTGTCTCTAAATCCATATTCAAAAAGCCTGGCTAAGAAATTCTCCACCATACAGAGAGATTTAGGGTCGGTAACAGGATGTAAAGGTAAATCGGTCATATTTTAAAAGGGACAAGCCATGATGGATATATTCCATGATTACTTATCACTCATTGACTTAAATCCAAATCCACTAAGGGCCAAGAAATGGAAGATTTGGACAATTCTGTGTCCGCCATCAAATCAAGGTTGGCAAAGGAGGTAGCCAAAAGGAAGGAGTGCCAATTAGAGATTGAGCGCTTAAGGGAATATATTCAGCACTTGATCAAGCCACTTGATCAGGACACTACGGCAACTCCTCTACTTCCGGACTCTTCACAGGAGGCCACTAGGGAGATGGAAGAAAACAGGCTCACGGTTCAAGAAGCCAAAGAATGGATAGCCGTAAAGGGGACTGAAGCTGAGACATTTGTGGAGCGGCTAACTTTGGTTTATGACCAGGCCACTGCCTTGCTTTCCAGGCTCGCTTCTTTGGCAGAAGTATGGGACAGCCTTCCAAACGTGCAGGATAGAATAATCCCTTGTCTTAGGATTCTGAAAGGAGTTCCTAAGCAAGAATTGATAGAGGGAGGCGTCATCGCAGCGGGAGCAGCCTATGACTTCCACACTTGGTATTGGGCCTTGACGGCACGAGGTGAAGTCCTGGAGAGGGTCAAGGTTGATAGTGTCAGATTGGAGGAACAGGTCAAGGAAGTTCAGGCCAGAATCCTCAACATAATTGCCGATGTCCTGGATAAAGAGGCACTGCGAGAGAATGACCTGCAGTTGGAAGTTTTGAAGAAAAGTGTCCAGGAAAATATCTTCTACATCATTGGGCCCATCTTGAGGCAGGATTGGGCCAAATTGGCGAACTTCTTGAGCATCAGAGAGTCCTTTGAGAAGACTGAACCAGAGTGGGAGGAGACCTTCGCCAGATGCGCCGAGAGCATGGATGGGCTTGAATTCAGAATCGGCATGCTTCCGCAAGTTACCATGGACGAGGTTGCCTTGATCATGTCCAGATTCGGCGAATACACGGCAGCTCGAGGGGATCAGGATGTAGTCCCTTGAAAATAGCTCCTAATGCCAACTCATTGCTGTTCATTTCCAGTTAACTGAAGTCATTTTGGGAAACCCTAATTAGGGTTTTGTTTGTTAAATCTTGACCGTCGGCTCATTTTTAATCTGAGCCGTTTATTCAATTTGAGAACTCTATATAAACTCATTGACCCTCATTTGTAATTTGTGAAGTGAGTAATAAAAGATTGTTGCGACAAAACTATTTCCTTTTATAAAAGCTCTTGTGCTTGATTTGCTAAGAACAACTTTTATTTTCAAGTAGTATGCAAGGTTTAATATTTCTCCTTCAACACTTAGATTAGAACTAGAATAGCATTTCATTTATGCATTGGTTAGATGAATGATAGATTTGATCGCAGTGGCAGATAAAATTTCGCTCATACTTTTGTCGAGTGGATGATTTGCATTTGACGTGTAAAGTTAGTCTGAGCCATTAAATTGTGGATGCTTAACTTCTGTTTGTTTCAATTACCGATTCAAATATGAAAATTCTTATCACTTCCGTTGAAGATTGCACCCTCTGCCTCTCTCAGAAGTTGGTCCAGCTGCATGCTTAAACCATGGTTACCCATTTTGTCTACTCACTGCTGTCTCTTGAATTCTTAGGCGTAGTTTAGATCTCTAAACCCTTATCCTTTTTATTTTTTTGGAAAATCTGAAAATACCCACCGAAAGAGCCTTCAAGGATAAAACCGTCTAAGTTTCAAACCCGCAAAAGAGTTTCATGTAAGTCCCCTTGTGATTACCAGCAATCACAACGCCCACTGGCCTTATCCACATGTCAAGACCTGACCAAAGAAACCTTGGAGTTATTGTATTGTCTACTAGATTTTTGCAAGCACTTTTCAAGAGAGGATAAGAGTGTCCTTTGGGCATTTTTATTCTATGTTCGGTGGCGTACTCAAAACACGCACCAACAGGAGGTAGCCTATGAGTTGGAACTGCCAGAGAGCAGTAAGATTCATAATGTGTTTCATGTTTCATGCCTGAAGAAGGCACTTGGACAACAGGTTACTTCATCTTCAGAGTTGCCTCCGCTAGATGAGGAGGGGCATTTGGTTCTGGTTCTTGAGGAGATAGTGGATACCAGGGAGAGGCAGTTGAGAAACAAAGTGGTTAAGGAGTTCTTGGTTAGATGGAGAGACTTGCCAGCAGAGGATGGCACTTGGGAGGGAGAACAGATTTTGCAGCATCCCAATTTGCAATTGCTTGTGGGCAAGCAATCTCGGGAAGGGAGGACCGTAATGTCCCCTTCTCAGTAACCACTCAGGAGGATCATTTAGCTTTTATTATTCCCGAAGGTTAAACGTGAAAAAAAGGGAATAATATTAAATTAATTATTTATAAAGTTATCTAAATAAATTAAATCATAAAGGTAACTTTTTTTGGATGAATAGGCAGCTATCTATATTAAATTAAAGATGAGAATACATATTCACAAAAAAAGGGTGGGTGGTAGAAAGGCACACCCCGAAAGTCACATGGGCAGCGCCCAGAAAACACCAAAAATTAACAAGTCACATGGGCCCAGCCCAGCAGTCCAAGAGCATAAAACATAAAAACAGTAAATAGGCTATTATGCAGCCAAAGCAGTGCCAGCAAAGCCAGGAGGGTCTCTGTCATCCATATTCTTCCCCCATACATCAGCGGGGTCTGGAATGATGTCAAGAGGAGCACCCCAACCATCATCATCATTTTGCTTATCTTTATCTTCTTCCTCGCGACAGGGTGAGATTGCAAGCGCCAGCCGCGGAAAGCTTTTACCACTATTTGGCCATCTAGAACCAGAGGCAGGAAGAGTATTAGAGGGCCACCCAGAGCCGCCACCGCCGCTCCCCAAAGCACCACCGGAAGGCCATCCCGGACTAGCCCTCAGCGGAGGAGAGCGAGCATGCCGAGGAAGGCGAGAGTCCCACCAAGCAAGAGGCTAAGAGCGGGGATGCGCGGAGCCACTCCACTGTCGGCCTCGAGAGGGCGACCGGCCACAAGAAGAGGAGGGCGCGTCGAGGACCCGAGCCACAGTGCACGAAGCATTGCCCCAGTGGTCCAAAAGGACTTGGAGGTGAGCCACCTCCAGCGCAACCTTGTTAGCTTTCACCTGAATCTGTAAGAGCACATTAGAACAAATAACTGTTTTAGCGTAGAGAGAAACATTAACATCCATTTGAGAATGAGCAAATATGCAAGAATTTATGTCTTTCCAGATGTTGAGGTAACTTTATTTTAATTAATTTAATTAAAGTGAATGATTTAATTTATTTTTGTAAAGTGACTCAAATAAAAGATTTCAATATTATAGTCATTTTATTAATATTTTAATATTCTTTTAGAAGCTTGGTGAAGATTCTTTTGGATCTTTCTAGAAGCACAAAGAGTTGTTTAAAAATGCAAGAAGGAGCTCATTTCTCTCATGCTTGAAGTTATTTTCTCATTTCATTTGGAGAGCTTTTCTGAAGCTTCTTTGGTCTATGGGTTTGGGAACCCTAAGGCACCAGTTTCAGTAGTGAAACTATCTACCCTAGCTGGAGATTGTTGAGGAAGTCACTCAGACTTTCTACAAGTGGAAAATTGCAAATTTAATGGTCACTTTCAGCAACCAAATTTGAGGAGATTGATTGCCTTCAGTTTGAAGTTTGTCAAGGGTTTTGAGTGAGAGATTACATTCATGAATGTTACCAGCTGAAGCAAGTAATGCATCGAATGACTTCATTTTGAGTTTGTATCAGCTACTAAGGAGGACATGGTTTTTCAAAAATCCTAGGCGCCACCTTGATTGGGATTGGAGACGTGTTTGTTGAGAGTTTTGATCATAATATTGAGGGCTTCCTTGAGGTCGATATCATTCTGAAAGAAGACGTGTTTCCAGGCAGCCCCATCAGATGTTTGCAATAATAAACCCTCATTGAAGGTGTGGCAAAGGTTCTGCTTCAATTTGTGATCAGCAACAGAAGGAAGGCACTATCTTGTGTGGTGTGTTATCTGGACATTCTCCTACAGCAGTTCGACCTTTTACATTCACTGGATAATGCATTCCCAGGTCCAAAAGCTAAGTACGATTTCCCTGTGCAAGTGTATTGTCTATTTTTAATAAATCTGTCACAATTCCGAGTGGCAATGACTTTGTAGTCTAAGGAATTTATCAATGAAAACTCAGCCCTTAGTCTTTCAGGTCTTATGCACTCATCTGAGACAATATTCGATATAATCAGTCATATGAATGTTCAGAAATTAGTAATCGCAGTCCCTCATATGATACTATATTTTGTAATGTATAACATGAAGTGTTTAGGGCTTAGTGAATGATGTTGCAAGTCTGTTTCAGTCACTGTATTCTCAATTCTCAATCATTTTGGAGCTGTTGTTTATTATATTGCAAAAACCAGTGATGTGTTATGCCTTGCAAATGAATATATGCTAAAATCCACCATATTTATTATGTCAATTACTCAGCAAACATTATCATGCAAAATCAGTTTGTGTTTACTTAATTGACAAATGAAATATGTCATATTAAGTATTTGGAAAAATAATCGTTCAATTTGGCAAGGGACTTTACATTATGCCATTCGATTTTTAATTTGGATTAGTCAAAGAATGCGACCAACCTAAAATATGCTCCTGTTTGATTTGATGAAAAACGATGTCTTCTCCCCAATGCTTGAGTACACCCTCAAACTCCCTCAAATTGAAGGGTTCCTTATGTGAAAAATGAGCTCACCACTGTGCTTTTGCTGCACTATTCTAATATCACTATGAGTTGGGCTCTCCAAGTGAGCATCCTCTTGAATCCTTTACGTGGTGTCAATTTCTACTTCTTCAATAGAAGAGATATCTTTGACCTTTGCAACATATTTATTCCCTATCTCTTTATGAAATCCTCCACTTGATAGCAATTGCAAAGGTATAACATCAAACACCATACTATGCTTATCCAAAATAGATTGAATATCTACATGATAAGGCATCTCACCTATGAACAAATCCGTGCTTGTCACCAATCAATATGTTGTCCAAGCTACATGTTCCATCCACTTAGCTAAGAAAACTCTTAGGGGTCCATCTTTAATGCCTCAAAGCACTACCTCTTTTCATTCTGATTTGAATTTCAACAACATTGTTTAGTAACTCAAAGTGAACTCCACAATAGAATGTAACCGTTGCACACCTAACACTGTGTTGGTCTCTCCTAGAACCACAACATAGAAGTCATCACACACCCTGTGTCTACCTAACATGATGAAAAGTTGTACCTTCTTGACGCAAGGAATGGTGAAGCCATCTGTTACCATGGCATTGAATCCTTCAAAGTTCTTTGTCCTCACACTTCTTCTAGATGCCAAATCCTCATCTACAAATTGTGTCTACATGGATCATACTTAGGTGAAATGACTCAGCCAAATTTATGCCAAATTTTGCAAATTTTCTATGTTTCAGTGTGCAGGAATGTTTTTTGTCAAGCAGTTGGCATACACTATAAATGGATACAATCTGATTACCAGTCAACTTCAAACTGATTTTTCCAATAATCAAAGCTGAAACTTCTCTTTCAATAGTCACTCTCAGGAATATGCCAAACAAGTATTTAAATTTTTTTGAAGTTGCAGAAGTTGCCAACAATACATAGCATCACATAATAATTGGAATCACAGAAAAGTATAATTTTTTATTGGTTGCTCATCTGTGTTCCTTTCCAGCGCCTCATACACTATGCTCCAGGAAGTGGCACGGAAATCATAGAGGAGAGTATAGCTTCCATCGAGAGGTGTGACTCTTGCTAATAAATATTGCAACCTACTTGACTTAAATCTCCCATGAATTCCTTTCTTCATGTCATCTCCTCTGAAGGTACAACGCTCTTGCTACCTATTGTGAATCCTCACAAATGTTGTATAGCTTCTTTTAATATCATCGCTAGAAATAAAGATGGGGTTGCTTCTTAAAACCTCAACGCTGACTAAGGTAAGTGATATGCTGGCATCCAAGGTGTTCAAATTCTCATTAAATCTGACTTGCTTCCTCACGTTCCTCAGTCAAAGTGTATGGCAGCAATTGTGAAAGCACTTTTAACATATATGATGCACCATGATCTTGAAGCAGCTCCTTGGCAAAGTAACGATTTCCTTTAGAAACTTACTTATGTCGCACCACCTTAGAATCATTATTTAAGTCCATAAATGGCTGAGCTAAACTCACAAATTAATTAAAGACCTCCAATAAATGTGTCGCTATTCCTTTTCATATTCGCCATAATGGTATGACCTGTAGACACTGGAATGTACGGCTGTATATTGTTGTAGGGAAAAATAGATATTTTCTCAGACCATTCTGCCTTTCATAGTCATTCTTCAAACTTAGAAATTCATCCTGGAACAAGAAAATTTCAAAAAACTCCAATTGTTAAATCCAATGCAAAAAATCCAAACGATATCTTCAACAACTAGCTAGGATAGAATCTTGCACTACCGAAACTAGTATCCCTCAGGTTTTCATCCAAGGGTTTGTTTCTCCAAGAACTCTCCAATTTCATCAAAAATAATAATTAAGCATAGTCCAAATGACCTCCCAAAATCTTTTTTTATCAAAAACCCCTAACTTCTCAAATTCTCGCTCTTTTAATATTTCATTTGAATTCCGAGAAATAAAGTGACTTTATTAATTTCCTTTAAATATTTCACTTAAGTCACTTTATTAAACTTTATTAAATTAATTAAATAATATTACCCATAAAATGTACTTGGTCGGATAATGTTAAATAATTAAATTAAATTATTCTCTTTTACCTGGCTTTAACCTATGAGAATAAAATAGGCTAATTAGTTGCTCTAGATTACTCCTCGAAAAAAGACATTACAATCCTCCCTTCCCAAAATTGTTTGGCAATTGTAGATTAGGATGTTGAAGAATTTGTTCACCCTCCCAAGTGGCATCCTCCATGGGCAAGTCTCTCCATCTAATAAGATACTCCTTGATTATTCTACTCCTCAATCTTCTCTCTCTGACATCCAAAATCTCATCGGGTGCCAATACCAATCTGCCCTCCTTGTCCAAGGGTGGAAGCTCCGATGAAAACGTAATATGCTGCCCTAGTGCCTTTTTGAGGCATGATACATGAAACACATTATGGATCCTACTATTCTTTGGCAGCTCAAACTCATATGCTACTTCCCCCACTCTCTGAACAATCCTGTAAGGGCCATAGAAGCAAGATCTTAACTTTTCTACACCACTTTTCTTCAAGGAAGACTGCTTGTAGGGCTATAGATGCAAGAAAACCAAGTCTCCCACCTCAAAGTTTCGCTCTACTATGTGCCTGTCTACATAAATGTTCTATTGATTTCGAGCACTCTAAAGATTATCCTTAAGTGTCTTAAGGATGTCCTGACTCTCCTAGATCCAATCCTTAGCTTTGGGAGCCCTGTTATCACCAAAAGCTAGATCCAAAAATGATGGTGGAATATCCCCCCCTGTTCTGAGATATTTACTACTGCAGCTGCCTTGTCTAAGATTTTCATTTTTAAATGGTTTTTACTTGTTTTTAGTGTTTTTGCAAGGTGGTGCCAAGATATGCAAATGAAATATATTTAAGATGCAATTAAGAAAGATAGAGGCAAATACAAATAGCTTTTCTAAATCAGATGTATTGATGAAAACCTTTACAATATTTCATACCCGGGATAGCCATAGCAAAGAAGTTGCAAATCTGGAAATTAAAACAGCAACTGGCAAACCCTTAACATGGACGCCTAGCATGAAATATTGAGTTCTCCACCTTGAATCTGCTGTTGAATGGAAGCAATACACTAGCCGCCCCCAATGAAGGAATAATAATGCACAAGACTAAGGCGTTTTAACCAAGAACTCAAATGCCACCCTCAAGAGACTGTACGGCCCAACAGTTTCAGACTTGTACGGCCTAGAAATGAGAATGGTACGGCCCAGCTAGGTTTCAAACAGCAAATAAGTCTTCTATCAGCTAGTATACTTTTTGATCATAAACACTATTCTTCATAAACCCCTAAAATAATCTTCCAAATGAGCACAATGTGACTTCTGATGTAAAACCACCTGTAGATGCAACCTTTGGGTGATCTTTCACACCTGTGGGATGCAAGAATCTGAGAGAATGAACGTTCTCCAAGATCAGATTGAAGCAAAACCCTGGTTTTCTTCTCCAAATGCCAAAGCAACAAAATATTTGCAAGTGTAGAATGAATAATGACAAAAGCTTTTCAAATGCCTTTTATACCTCTTCTCAAATTGCACGACTCTCAAGGCATTTGGTCATTAAAATATATTAAATGCATTTTTTTTTGTTGTTAATATTACACCTCAAGTGGGCGCTTAAACCAATGACTTTTATATTTTAACTTTATAACATTTAATAAGCTTTTATAATAAAGTCAAATTAGTCATTATAATATTCACTTTATAATAATTAATTATTATTAAAGTATTACTTTAATAATAATTAAACACCATAACTCCATCAATAAAGAATATTAATCAATTCCATCTACGTCAAAAGGTAGCCCAATGAATCCTCTGCTCACCCGAGTGCCTTACTATAAATAGTAAGGTTGACCCCCAATGTCCCATTGACTTACTAAAAATAGTAAGTGTATATAAACGGAGCCACAAACCCAAGAAGAAGATCCCCTCTAAATATGCCAAGGAACTGGAGAAGAAACACTGTCAACTACCATTTGGAGAACCAATTAACTACCCCACAAGGCCCTATAATCACCAATAATATCCTACGAGGACCTGATGAGAGGCTAATATGTCGAACACTAACCCGGGCTAAAAAGGGGACATTACCGATGGAGCATCATATCCATATAAAGTTGTGAAAGGAGTCATCCCAATCGACATGTGATAGGTGGTGTTGTAATAGTGTTCACCCAAATGCAACCACCTTATCCAAGCCTTATGTTGCCCCGCTACATAGTTACACAAATATCCCTCAACCCATTTGTTCACAATCTCTGTCTAGCCATTCGTTTGAGGGTGGTAACTAGTGTTGGGGATTAGCTCAATGCCTGCTAACTTGAATAGCTCCTACCAAAAATCATTGAGAAACCTGCTATCCCTATCATTGACTATATTTGTCGACAATCCATGGAGTTTGAACACCTCCTTGAAAAATAGCTTTGCAACCTGTGGTGCCTTATACTCTAATGCGATAGCGAAAAAATGTGCAAACTTGGTCAATCGATCAACTACCACAAAAGTACAATCTCTACCTTGTACCTTTGATAGACCAATAATGAAGTCCATAGACACACTCTCCCATTCTTGTTCTAAAGTAGGCAATGGTTGAAGCAATCTAGCTAGAAAAGTATGTTATGACTTGTTCCGCTGACAAGTCATGCATTCCCGAACATGTCGCAAGACATCATCCTTGAGGCCCTTCTATGAGAACCTCTCTCTGACCTACTGGTAAGTTTTAAAAGATCCTAGATGCCCTACCAATGGTGTATCATGGATGGCTCTCAAAATCTTCTCTTTATGTTTTGACTTAGGAACCAAATAAATTTTGTCCTTGTAGTAAATAACATCATCTACTACCCTATATCTATCATCCTGAGTTTTCCCTTAAATAACATATCGTACGCCAACACAAAAGGCTAAATGAAATCTAGTAGAGCCAACACAGAACAAGTACTCATCATCTTTTTAAGTCTGTCGAATGCTTGTTGAACCTCATTCGTCCACCTGAAAGCCCCTTTCTTGGTGAGATCTATTAGAGGTGCACCTAGTTGCAAAAACCCCTTAATAAATCTCTTGTAATAGCTACACAAACTGAAGAAACCCCGCAGCTCTATTAGTGACCTCGATGGAGACCAATCTAAAATTGCTTGTATTTTTTCCTAATGAACCTAAACACCCTAAGCACTACTCATGTGTCCCAAGTAGAGGATCTTTGTCATTCCGAACTCGCACTTGGAAGCCTTAGCATACGAAGACTATGCCTCCATTATGCCCAAAACCTCATCAAGATGTCTCAAGTGTTCTTCCCAAGTCCTGTTGTATATGAGTATGTCGTTAAAGAACACCAAGAGAAACTTCCTCAACTTCTTGTTAAAAATATGGTTCATACAAGAGTGAAAGGTGGTGGGAGCATTGGTCAAACCGAAGGGCATGACCAAAAATTCTTAGTTCTCGTAATGACACCTGAATGTTGTCTTATGAATGTCTAGCTCCCTTACTCTAATCTAATGATACCTTGATTGAAGATCAATCTTCAAAAAGTACACTGCACCATGCAACTCATCCAACAACTCATTGATCCTAGGAACAGGGTATATGTTTTTAATGGTCTTTTTGTTCAAGGCACGGTAATCTATACACATTCTTATGGTCCCATGTAATGTCCCCGTTTTAGCGTGATCTTGTTTTATGACGGTTAGCCTATTACTTGGATCCTCGTAGGCTAATATGTTTGAATAGAGGATCTCAGTGGCAGATAATGGTGGATATTGTCATTTCCACCACTTCGGTTCAGTATTGGATTTAGTACAGGCCTTTGCAGTTCGATGTTTGCCAGCTTTTGATGGCACATCAAATCACTGAGAATTGAGGGAGATATTAATATTTTAGTGGTTGAGTTATTTAATTGACTTATGGAGATATTATAAGGTTATAATTTGACTTTATAATAATTAAAAGCCACTTAAAATATTATAAAGTGAAATCAAATCACTTAAGTCATAAAAGGTACGCCCAATTGATAAAGTGAAATTAAAAGACTATTGAAGTGACTTAAATACATTTAAATGTATTTAAATGGCAAAAGTCGTGACTTCTTGGGAATTGTGCCTTTTGGGGATATAAGGAAAAAGAAGGCAAGTCGACCTCATTTCAACTATGATTATTGGACATTGCTTTATTTTACTTCACTGTGCATTTGTCTGAGACAAGGGTTACAGTGATTTTTCACCATTGGAGAACAAGACTTTTCAGTGTTCTACGATTGTGAGGCTGTGAGATACCAACAGAATTGTTGCTTCTGAGAGGGCTTCATACATGAGTCCATCTATGCTTCATCAGAGATTTCATGTTCAGTAATTATCAGCTTTCAATAAAGGAAAGGGCTTATTCTTCTGGGACGCCATCTTTCCTCAATTCTTCAACATCAATAAAGGGTCGTAGATTTCCTTCAGTGGTCGTACTTCTTTCTTGGGAGGCATGTAGCTTTTGGCATAGGCGTGTGAAGCAGTAGGCTAAAATTGGGCCTTGTCTTGTCTCCATCTTGGACGCCTTGATCTCTCAAGGCCTTTGATCCAGTTTCTGTGTGGGAGAAATCGAAATCTGGAGGTGGGCATTATTTTTCACCAAATTCAGCAATTCTTGCCTGGCATGTACAGATCTTCTTTATTTAAATAATCTGAGGACTTCCGGGTACGTCTAATGTATGCAATTTACTTGTATCAATTGCCAGATCCACAATAGTATTGCAGTTGCTCTTAATTTACTTGTATTCAGTTTTTATCTTCATTTTATGCTTGGTGCACTTCTATATGTTTGCTTAAAATTGATCAAAACCACTGAAAAACACAAAATGAGAAAGTATAGCATCAAAATGTTGAGTTGGAACCAGTTGGGTTCTTCACAGTGGTATCAGAGCTCTGATCCTGCCATCCTAGAGGTTAGAAGTTCATATGCGGCCTCATCAAGTTGGTTATAACAGGTATTACTCACTCAGGAGACTTGGATTACAAAGAAATGAGTTTGAAGAGATACCATTAGAAATCATGGGAGACAGGGATGATATTGAGCCACCCAGAAACCATGGTAACAATGAGGACAAAGAAGCCAGAGACATTCTGAGGAGTCTTGTAGCTGGGCAGGAACAGGTAGCAAATGTGTTGCAACAGCTCAGTACAGCCGTTCAGCATTTGACCATTCCTAGGAGACTGAATCATGATCAGGAGGAGAATGCTAGTGTGGTTGGAGTCCCATGAATGAGAGTAGCACCCACACGCACCTATGATAGGCCTACACACCCAACATTTGTGAGGAATGAACTTTAGGAGGAGGACATGGCTGAGGAGGAAGGTGATGTGATTTTTGTAGATAACGTGATGGCACTGCATGATGAGTGGGAAGCATTACCATAGAGAGTTAAGGATCATCTTAACTTTGACAGGTTCATGAGTCAGAAAAGAGAGCACGTCAGGAACAGGACTGACAGGAGACCAAGGAATAAAAACAATGACCTTAGACATGCTACAAACAAGCTCACACTCTCCACTTTTCATGGCAGCGGAAGGGTTACAGCCAGAGCTTGGGTTAGCAAGTAGGACATGTTGTGACCTTTTCACACATCACCCCATCCAAGATAGGTACCCCCCTAATTTTTGCTCCATTCTGGTCTTTTGGCTTTGGTTCTCTCTGTCTCTGGTCTTTTGTCCTTCCGAGGATGTCCCGTTTGACCTCAGTTGAAGTAATTGACAGATTTAGGGTTTCTATCCTTTAGACCCGTTCGAGGTCAAGATTGAGTTACTTAGGTGAAATCTAAGGGCAGCAACACATTCAGAAAGATCAAGGCAGAATCCCCTTGAAATCTCACTGAAATCCGACAACTTACTATTTTTAGTAAGTGCCTAATTCGAGGCTTGTTCTTCAGGATTTCGGGATTCTAATGACTTCAGCACAATCAGGCAGCTTCAGAGTGCCTACACGCGAAATTTGAACGGATTCAGACAATTGGCTATTTTTAGCAGTTCAGCCTTCGGAGGCTATTTTCAGGGTTTAGACAAGCAATTCTCCAATAAATGACAGGAGAATTGATCTGGGTTTTCCAAAACCTTTGCAATGATGTAGCATGCAAGACGAGATGGTGACTTTCAGAGTTCAGCCTTCCAAGGCTATTTTTAGGGTTTGCATGCAAGAATTTTCAATGCATGTCCGGATATTCCATCTAGGTTTCGCGAGAGCTTCGCAGTGATATGACATGCAAGTGGATCAGATCAGTTTTCAAGGACTTACTATTTTTAGCCAGTGCCAGAACTTTGACCAGTTTTCTGGGTTTTTCTGGGTTTTTTGAGATCCCACGGGCACTGTGACATGCAAACTCGTCCGACATCCGGTTGACCACTTTCTGGACACTTACTATAAATAGCAGTGTCATCCCAGCAGCTACCTATTACTTCATTCCAGCGAGCAGATAGGCAAACAGTAGAAATCAGGCGATTGGGAGCAGTCTAGAGCATATGCAAATTAGATTAGGGTTTCCCCTGCCACGTCTAAAAATAGATGAAGCAAAGTGCAAAGATGTCAAAACGAAGCACACCATCGGAGTCAGCATCTTTCAGGCTACCTACTGGTAAAATTTGAGCACGATCTGAATACTTACTATGTTTAGTAAGTCACCTCATGGCTAAAAATAGCACGTCCTTGTCAGAGAAAAGGTGTGAACAGGTCTCTTACAGCATCAAGAACGAGTGGAGCAAATTTCGAAGCAAACGGAGATACAAAAGTTGATCAATTCTAGGGTTGCTAAAAATAGCAAGTGGCTAAAAATAGTATGTACTGTGCCAGATGAGGTATGAACAAGGTGACAAAAGTCAGTGAAGGCACAGCCACCCCACTTCCAGCTCAGAACAGGATGAAATGCAAAGAAACCCTAACTTCTCCGGGTTTACTAAAAATAGAAAGCTAGGGCATAAAGGGCGTTGGAAACTCATAAAGGATGATTGGCATGCAAACACCTTCATATGCGCCTAGGAAGAATAGAAGATACAAAAATCTCTAGGTGAGATTTTCCTGAGCAGTGGTTGAAAGGCGCCAGAGGGAGATGAAAGGTCACCAAAGGAGGCATGGAAATTCTTCTAAGGCATAAAATTTCCCCCTCATACCCCTAGGTGCACCCAAGGAAGGTGAAAGGTCACCTAAGGCATGGAATTTTCCTCACACACCTCAATAGGCGCTCAAAGAAGGAAGTCTACAAGCTTGAATGCGCCAAGGGGAGGTGAAAAGCCACTTGAAAGGGGCGGAATTCCTTCCAACACTAGCAAATGCGCCTAAGGATAAAATGGAAGTTGCCAAGCCAGAATGTGCCCAAGGAAGCTGAAGGGTCACAAGATAGAGGCGCCTTCCTTTGCAAAGGTGATATGCGCCCAACATGGAAGTCAACACCCCCATATGCCAAGAGGAGGTGAAGAGTCACCCATAGGCGTGGGAATTCCCTCTCACACTATGAAATGCGCTCAAGGAAAATGGAAGTCCTCTATGAAGAATGCGCTAGAGGAAGGTGAAAGGTCACCATGTGAAATGCGCCAAAGGGAAAGATAACACTAAGGAGGGCGTGATTTTTGAAAATATTTCTAAGTATGAAAGTTCCTCCTCCACCTCCAAATGCGCCTAGCTTGCAACTCATAAAGGAATCAAGGATACTAGGAAGAAAATATCTAAGGCGTGAAAAGGCCTGAGGGGTAAAGGCAAAGTTGATGCATAAAATGAAATACGCCCCTCATGGGTAATTTTAAATGAATTTTCTAAGAATTTTTCCTAAAGCAAAAAAAAAAAAATTGCCAAGGCGTGAGGATGATTGAAGTAGGAGTTGACATGCTCAAATGCGCCCTTCAAGGGTAAAATAATTAAAATAATTCCTAAGGCATTTCTTGAAGGAAAAATAATGAATACGCCTAGAGGATGATGTAAATTTCCAGATTTATAAAAGATCTTCAGAGAGAAAATTCTTCAGGGAAAAATCAAGGAAATGTGCCAAGGCTAAGAAACTCGAAATTGCAGGAGTGGAAGACTTCTGGAGGACGAGATTAAAAACATTAGCCATTTTTATTATTTTTAAATAATAAAAATTAAACGTACCCCTTCATCCGAATACACTTGAAAACAATGGATTCCGCGAAGATTTTTCTTCTGGGTATTGAACGTTTGCAATTCGGAAGTGATTCAGAGTTACTCCACGCCTTGCTCACATCGTTTCGATGGATATTTTGCCCAGTGCCTATCTTAAATAAATTCCTAAGGCAAATTTGAGAAATTTCTCTAAGGCAAACGAATAAAATGGATGAGGAATTTCGCTAAGAAGCTTCAACTTGATAATTTTGCCAAGGATAAAATGAGATGAAATGCCTCAGCTAAACGATTCGAAATTGTTCAAGGGAGTGAATGATTTAATATTTTAAAATCAAATGCAACGAAGCAAGCCTGTGCAGAGATGATGAATTCGTGATTCTAGAAGTTCAAGATTCCGATGCTTCAGGCGACAAGTGTTACAACTGGAAAAGAGAGGGAAAATGAATCCAAAATATTTGCTAATCCAAAATATTTGCTAAGTTTAGCCTCTGCAAGAATTCGACCAAGCTATAAGTTTTTGAGGTCTTCTTCATTTTTTTTCTCACAAGTTGCTGAAGAGCCGAAAGTTGCTAAGTGCGAATTTGTGAGAAAGAGCTGGAGGTTGTGAGGATTTCGAATTTCTGGAGAGCTGGAGGTTGCAAAGTTTCGAATTTCTGAGAGAGCTGGAGGTTGCTAATTTCGAATTTGTGAGAAGAGCTGGAAATTGTGAGAGGTGCGAATTTGCTGAAAAGAGTGAAGTTGCTGAAGAGGTGCGACCTAGCTTGCTGAAGTCTAAAATTGCTGAGAGGTGTGAATTCCTTAGTTGCTGCAATTGCTGAGAAGGTTCGACTTTGTGAAGAAGTTTTATCCGATTGCTGAGAAATCTGAAGTTAAGAGGGCTGCAGTTGCTGAAAGTTCACATTCGTGAAGACATTTACAAGTTGCTGAAAGTACATTTCTTCTAGAAGAGAAGTACGAATTTGAAAGAAGTCTCAAGAGTTGCTGCAACTACAGAAAATTTTACAGCTGAAGTAAACAAGATAGTTGAGGTTTGCAGTTGGAAACATCAAGAAGTGTTGCAGCCTTTGTCATTTAAAAGAAAAATCTGCTGACACCCTCAATGATGGTTATTATATTGTTTTATAAAATCTTGTTTTCTAACTATCTCACCCTTTTTGTAGAATGGCTGAATCAAGCAGAAGAGCTACAGGCAAGAACAACCACACCGAGTCCAGACAGGCTGTGATCAAGAAATTGGGCAAGTCATTCTGGCCAGAATCCAAATTTTCATCCAAGCTCGGCAGGCTAGCTGACACGAACTTAAGCTCATTCAACATGGAAGCATTCAGAAGAAGGATATTGGGGACTGGAGGCCATCACCCGTCGATGACTTCGCACAGTATTGTCAGAAGTGGATTGTATGCAGCTGCCAACTTTCTGCCAGCTATCCGATGTCCAGAGCTCATCATGGAGTGCGCCTACCACTACAATGCAGAACAGAGAACAGTCACTTCGCCAGATGGCAAGGTGCTGGCTAACCTAACACCTGAAGCGATCAGGGAGGCATTCGGGATTCCAGTTCATGAGAAGATGATCTACAAGACGAAAGAGAGAGCTGGAAAGATGTACTCATCCACCACAGACCGGTGTGCTGATTTGATAAACACTAGGTGGATGATTAAACCCAAGCCAACTCGCACCAAATTGCCCAAGCAGATAGTCTCAGATGACTTGAGACAGAAGTTTGGTGATCTTATTATGATGCTGAGCAGAGTTGGAGGATGCCCCCAAGCGTTCATCTTTGAACCTTGGATGTTCTATTTTGTCAACTTGGTGTTGGAGGGAAAGGATTACATGGATTGGGCACTAATGATCAGTGATAACATACATGAGCAGCTTCGTGGCGTGAGGAGAACGAAGACATTTTACATGGGCTCCTACCTTGTCTATATGCTGGCTCGCATGATGAGATATAGAGGGATCTCTTACAAGGAACCAATCGGTTGCGGATCCCATCAGTTTAAAATATATGAAGCTTGTCCACAGTTGCATCTGACAAGCACAACCAATTACAAAAGGGTCAATGACGCCTTTACAATGCATATCACGAGGACCTTGCAGCAGAGAACCCACCACAGAATATCAAGGGAGGCACAGGAAATGATTGAGAAATTCGGATGTTGGTTTATCCAATTTCCAAAATTCACCTACATAAGGCTGCAAGGATTTTCCTCCTATCCATACAGATTGCCGCGGTATCCCACAAACAGGATAGTGATGCTGGAAGTATCTAGGCAACTGATTGCCTATGATAAGATTCAAAAGAAGAAGAAGAAAGGTGGACTCGGATTCCCGATTACTATGGGAAATTCGGATGAAATCTGCCCATCGCTGCAAGCAGCAAGAGAGGCAGAAGCGGAGCTCCAATTCTTCCACCTTTCCTATCACACCAGCAGGCATTACTACGATCCCCACAGAAACATCAGGTGGATATTGACAGAGGAGTTCAGGCACAAGGTGCAGATCGAAGACTTTTGGGCTAGTGCAGTGGATGAGATCGAAGTCAGAAAGAGAATGTTTTCTCGGATACCGTTGGGATGGTCAGAGAGTGTGAGATCATCCCAGTGCCAGATCAGATTGAGGAAGATATAAACGTAGTACAGGCTGACTACGAGACAGTAAGAGATACACCTTTACCCTCCCAGATTGGTCTGAGCCAGAGATCACTGACTTGGATACACTTTGTATCCCAGTCTTGACATTTACACGGAGTTGGGTAGAGAGGCACGTCAGCTGACTCAAGGGAAGGTCAATTCCCCTTACCTACAATTTGATGGGAGACAGCAGATTGCAGACAACTAATCAGAGGAGACGGAGTAATCCAACTCCAGAGCCTCGAGGAAAGGAGCCAGTTCGACTTGAGCCAGTGGTAGTTGAAGAGTCCATGCATACGCCATCTCGGACACATTCTCCAAGCTTACAGGAGGTGTCTTTGTTTGTTGATCAGAGGGAGAGATTGGATGTAGAGCAGACAGTGCAAGTGGCGAGTCAGCCACCTCGTAGAGAATCAATGGGTCAGAGCATCAACATGCCCCAAGAAGAACATCAACAGGAAAATCAGCAAGAGATAGATGAGGGGACGGCTACCGATACTCAATTTCAGCAAGAAATTGAGGCGGCTCTCGAGGGTGATACTACTTCAGATCAGGATGCCCAGAGCTCGGGAGACACGAAGCCTATTGATGACGATGAGCCTCGTCAGAACGATGGCAGAGGAGGGGTTCATGAGGTGGAGGCTGAGGTAGAACAACCTTTTATTATATTTGACATGCGGCAGGAGGTGCCAGAATGGCTAAGGGACAGAATGAGGCGTGATCCTGTGGATGAGACCGATCCCGCAGCCAAGATGGAAGAATTATTACAGAGGATCAGCGCACCTCCAGCAAAGAAAAAGGCTAGGAAGTTCTCCAAAATATCCACAGATGAGGATGGATCCCGAACCTTGCATGTGGCAGTTCCTCGGGAAGAATGTGATAGAGACGAGGCCGTTCCTGAAGACTATGTTGTGACAACTATGGAACTACGCCGCCCTACTGGAGCACAAGTGGTAGAGGAGTGCGATAATTCCTATCGCGCACTCAAGGATAGATTGTCCCATGTTGAGGGAAAATACAAAAGGTTGAAGGTAGAGCACAAGACACTGATTGGCTATGTGCAGCAGTTGTCCCGTCCTTGTGGGCAAGAAAATCCGGCAATTGAACTTCCAGCTGAGTTTTCCAGGGAGTCAATCAGTGGGTTAGAAGATTTGAAGAGAATGGCACAGCAGGCAGACAAGTGGGTTGCCAGTGTGCGTACAGAGACAAGAAAGTTCATGGAAGATCTTGCACATGCCTATGGGCAAGCTTCCGATATTATGGCTAGAGTGGAGGCAGTTAACCATGCTTGGGGTGAGGCTCGCATCTATCGGATGAGAGTTGTTCTCCGTTTAGGGGCTTTGATGAGCATACCTCAACAGACTTTGGTTGAGGGAGGTGTTATCCAGCAGGGAGATAGATACGACTTCGCCAGATGGTATTCTTCAGTAGTCACAGGCTGGGGATTCTATGATGCATCACAGGCAGATTCTGTCAAGATCAGAAAGGCCATGACGAACATCTTAGATGGAATTCTCAACACGTTGGAGGCAATCTTTGCCAAGAGGTTGACTGCTGAAGAGGTAACTGCAGATGGATTGAAAGACAGATTGGCGCCATTCTTCTCTGAGGTGAAGACCTTCACACAGGACGATTTCGAGAACACAGCCATGTTCTCCAGTATCATACAGAACACCCAGGACACCCTTGTTGCCTGGAAGAAATCATGTGCCCGGCATGGGAAAATAGTTGCAGTTTTGGAGTTTCAGTCGGATCACTTTCCTCCTATCTCCGATCAGGAAGTTGAGGCAGTCTTGGCCAGATTCATCAGATTTGCAGCCAGTGAGAAGGAGAAAGGAAACGCCCTTCTGGACGATGACCTTCTGGAAGGAGACGACGTGCATTGATGGCAGGGTATGGTGCATTGATGAGGAGTGGAGGGCGCATTCATTGCCCCACTCCTCTCGGTGGCGGTTTTTAGGGCAGAAGCCCTAATTAGGGCATAGGTGGCTCAATCTGAGCCCTTTATTGTAATCAGATCTTAACCGTCCAATAATTGGACTCATTATAAAAGGGGCATCCCCCCTCATTTGTAAACAGTTAGAATTAGAATCAGAGATAGATCAGAGCTAGACAGAGATAGAGATTGATAGAAGTTAAAGTAAAGCTAGGAGTTAGCTTAGTTGGAAAGGAAAGAAAGACTTTCCCTTTGAAAGTTTTTGCAAAAGATTGTTGTGTAAGACTCCCATGATATAAAGATTTCATTGATTGGTGACTTCATTTTGTGTTGTGGGCAGTTGACGAGATCTTTTCGTCTTTCCAATTTGAATAGAGTAAAGTAAAGTAGATTTGTTTTCATGCAAGTAGAGTTAATTGTGGAATGTGACATTAGTTTGGGCATATCTTCCCGTATCCATACCACTAGCAGACTTGCTGATGGTAAGTCTGCTCCTGCGTGGTCAACTAGAATCTCAGCACTTAACTTCGATTGTGTTTAGTGTGCCCACTTGCTTCGTTGTGAAGGGGTGCGCATGGTGAATCTCAATCTGAACATTTCATCCATCCTTTGAAGATTGCACCAACTTGGTCAGAGTTGTCCGAAGGGGAGACGAAACGAAGTTTGGTTTGAAGACTGTCTAAGCTAATCCTTGCATTCCACCCGTAGAAGTAGATTGTAGAATTCCTATCCTTACCTCCTTTAAATTCAGCATTTCCCGATCCATTCAAATACTAGAGCATCATAGTCAAAATCCTTCACTTGCTTGAACATGTAAAGTTGAACAATTACGTAAGTCCCCTTGGAATACCCAGCATATTCACATCAACCAACTGAGTCTATTCGCATAAAAGGAACCTTGGAGTCGAACGCATGAACTTTCACGCAATCTTAGCATGCGGAACACTTTGATCAAGAGAGAATAGAGTGGCCGTTGGACATTTTTATTTTGTGTTGGTGTTGTCATAAAACACACGTCAACAGGATACTTTCTTAACATTACGTCCTATGGTAGAAGAAGACGCCATTAAGTTTGCAGCTTTGCATCTAGATGGGGTAGCCCATGACTGGTGGCACCATGGGATGGTTACCTTGCATCATGACCTCATCACTACATATGAGGAGTTCATTGACAAGCTAGTTGATCACTTTGACAAAAGAGATCCAGAGTTGTACTTCAGAGATTTAGCTCAGTTGAAACAAATTAGCAGTTTGGAATCCTACATTGGTGAATTCCAAAAGCTCACGGTCATGGTTACAGGTGTCTCAGAGAGGAGGTTGGTCATATTATTTGTAGAGAGTCTTTATGAGCCTATGAAGGGTTGGATCAAAGCTTTTGATCCCCCTACTTTGCAGGAAGCTATGAGGAAATCTCGTAGCATGGAGCTTACAACTCCACGTAGTAAGTTCATCTCAGAGCCATCTTCATCCTATAATGACAGCAAATCAGATCCAAAGAAATCAGAAAATGTTGATCAAAAGAAGAAATTTGCAGCCCCTTTGGATAGGGAAACAATTAATGATTTGCGTAGGAGGAAGCTGTGTTTCTATTGCAAGGGTCCTTATGATCAAAACCATGATTGTCCTCTTAAGCCTAAGGGTCAAAATAGACAAATGAAGTGGTTTTATGAGGGTGAAGACATGACTGATTTAACAGACCAGCAAGCTGATATTGCAAATGGGAGCTTGCGTTCTATCACTCTCATTAGTGATGAAAGTGGGAAGATAGAGCGGGAGATGTTTCAAGAGGAGTATGATTTTGCTTCTTGCTCCAGGGGGTCAGAGGTGTTTGATTGGGATCAGCACAGATATGAGGTTCAGTTTGTGAACAATCCTTTATTTAAGGCGGATGCTACATTGTCTTATGATAATTCGCTCTTCGAGGTAGATGTTGTTTCTACTCCTAACCTTGATTTAGGGGTGAGCGTTGATCGTAGTATCCAGGATTCTTCCAGTGCATTGGGACTTCAAACAGGGCTCGTTGAGGAGTTTCATAGTGTGTACATGGTACGGAGTGTTCACAGTTTCACATTTGATCTTCATGTACATGATTTGTTTCGAATGCACAGTTCAATTGTGCACGTACTAGATAGTTTGTATGACAACTTACATTGCGTAGACATGGGAAGAAAACTTGGTCAGCCTTCTGAGTTGCTTCTGCTTGAGGCTTTCACTCTTGCAACACCCGATGTTGGAGTTGATATGGTTCAGCATGATTCATCAGTTGTTCAGATGTTGGTGTTAGAAGAGTTGGTTGGTGGCATGAGGGACATTACACAGCACTTCCCTTGGGATCCTGGTGGAGTGGTGTATTTTTTGTGGTTGAGATTGTTTGGGGTCAAGCAATTTCAGGGAGGGCGGACTGTAATGTCCCCATTTTAGTGTGATCTTGTTTTATGACGGTTAGCCTATTACTTGGATCCTCGTAGGCTAATATGTTTGGATAGAGGATCTCAGTGGCAGATAATGGTGGATATTGTCATTTCCACCCCTTCAGTTCAGTATTGGATTCAGTGCAGGCCTTTGCAGTTCAGTGTTTTCCAGCTTTTGGTGGCACGTCAAAACACTAAGAATTGAGGGAGATATTAATATTTTAGTGGTTGAGTTATTTAATTGACTTATGGAGATATTATAAGGTTATAATTTGACTTTATAATAATTAAAAGCCACTTAAAATATTATAAAGTGAAATCAAATCACTTAAGTCATAAAAGGTATGCCCAATTGATAAAGTGAAATTAAAAGACTATTGAAGTGACTTAAATACATTTAAATGTATTTAAATGGCAAAAGTTGTGACTTCTTGGGAATCGTTCCTTTTGGGGATATAAGGAAAAAGAAGGCAAGTCAACCTCATTTGAACTATGATTATTTGACATTGCTTTTTTTTTACTTCTCTGTGCATTTGTCTGAGATAAGGGTTACAGTGATTTTTCACCATTGGCGAACGAGACTTCTTCAAGGTCATGTGATTGTGAGGCTGTGAGATACCAACTGAATTGTTGCTTTTGAGAGGGCTTCATACAAGAGTCCATCTGCGCTTCATTAGAGATTTCATGTTCAATAATTATTAGCTTTCAATAAAGGAAAGGGCTTATTCTTCTAGGATGCCATCTTTCCTCAGTTCTTCAGCATCAATAAAGGGTCATACATTTCCTTCAATGGCCGTACTTCTTTCTTTGGGAGGCGTGTAGCTTCTTGCATAGGCATGTGAAGCAGTAGGCTAAAATGCCTTTCTTTTGGGCCTTGTCTTGTCTCCATCTTGGACGCCTTGATCTCTTAAGGCCTTTGATCCAGTTTCTGCGTGGGAGAAATCCAAATCTGGAGGTGGGCGTTGTTTTTCACCAGATTCAGCATTTCTTGCCTAGCATGTACAGATCTTCTTTATTTAAATAATATGAGGAAATCTGAGTACGTCTATTGTATGCAATTTACTTGTATCAATTGCTAGATCCACAATAGTATTGCAGTTGCTCTTAATTTACTTGTATTCAGTTTTTATCTTCATTTTATGCTTGGTGCACTTCTATATTATTTGCTTAAAATTTATCAAAACCACTGAAAAACACAAAACGAGACAATATAACATTAGAAGGTTGAGTTGGAACCAGTTGAGTTCTTCACATCTCATCCTTCTTCACTGGGACAATGAAAGAAGCAAAGGGCCTTGAACTGGGTCTAATGTGCCCCATATCCAGTAACTCCTTAATGGCCTTTTTTATCTCCTTCTTAAACTTCTTAGGGTTCCTATAAGGAGTAGTGATGAAGGCATTGGAGCCCTCCAACTCAATGACATGCTCAAACCCTCTATCTGGAGGTCTCCCTGGAGGAATCTCACTGAATACCAAGCTATGTCTATTCAATATTGTCTAAATGTCCACATGATACGGATCACTACCATTTGTAGGAGCCTTAGATGAAATCAAACACTGTGCTGCCCATGCCACATCGCCATGTCTAAAAATACTTTCCATTTTCTTTGCTAACACGATCCTAGGAGCACCATTAGACATGCCCCTCAAAACAGCCTTCTTACCATCCACTTTGAACTTCAATTCCATAGTCTGAAAATTCTAAGAATACATCCCTAATGAGTGAAGCCACTAGATGCCCAACATAGCATTAGTATCCCCTAAATCAACAACATAGAAGGCATCAATGACAATGTAATTCCCTAAGGTAATATTCAAAGCCATGTTAAAACCATTTTCCACAGCAACATTGAAACTATCAAAATCCTCTATCTGTATACCCTGCTTCACCACTAAAGTTGAATCTATGAAGTTGTGGATTGCCCCACTATCCACTAAAATAGTTACATGTTATCCCTGCAAAACTCCACGAACTCTGAAGGAATTAAATCTAGGGGTACCCAAAAGAGTGGCTATAGTCCCACCTTTTACCTCCTTAGGTGGGTGCTCATTCTCTTCCCTGTGCTCGCTATCTGAATCACTTTGTTTGCTGCCCTGAACTCCTTCCCCCTTCCCTTCCTCTTCATCATCTGAAACTACCTCAACATAGTGTACCTTACCTTTTCCCAAACACCTATGGCCAAGTTCCCAAGGTTCTTTGCAGCTAAAACATAACTTTTTTTTGCGTAATTCATTCTGAACCTCATCACCCAGGTAGTTCTTTTTAGGCCAATCTTTTTGAAAAGGTTTCTTATTATCTTTCTTTTTTTGGAAGGGTTTAGGTTGAAATTTGTTTTTAGGGGCTGAACTTTCCATGTCCCTAGCCCTCTTGATAGCATCATGTAAAGAACTAGGATCAAATGTTTTGATCTAGCCATGAAGTGGCCCTGATAATCCCTCCATAAACATAACTATCAATATGTATTCTGACACATTGGTGACCATAACAGACAGCTTTTGAAACTATGAAATATATGAATCAATTGAGCTAACCTGTTTCAGTTGTGTCAACTCCCTAAGATATAGTTTTGAATCCTTCCTGTCAAATCTATCTATCAACCTTTGTGTGCAGTTTACATAGGAAGTTATGCTATCATGTCCCAAAGTCATTAGCCCATTGTACCACCACCCATGAGCCTCTCCATCTAGATGAAGGGTGACATTTTGATTGCTTCTCTTTTAGTCATGGGATTTAGCTGAAAATATGTATCAACTTTTGAACCCATGCACGTGTTGTACACTTACCTGAACCATCATAACTAGGAATGGTTAGCTTACCCACTTTGTGTTGCAAATCTTTGTTATTTCCTTGGCCTTTTTCTCCTCTAGGTCTGTTTCTATATTTGATGCCCCAAAATTCTCCAAGGAAATAGATGCATGGAACTCATCACCCAATGATTGGTATTCTCGCAAATAATCACCCCATCCTTTACCACCTCGTTGTTGTTCTGCTTGTTCTCTAGGTTGAGTATCCAAAAATTCAGGCATTAGAGGTCTAGGAGTGACTCTACTTGCTGCCCTGGAGGTGTTTACATGAACATGAGTGTTACTGCCTTCACCTTGGTTGCCATTGTGCCCATTATGGCCATTATTATTGCCATTGTTCTCATGTTCACCCTAATTATTTATGTTATCTGCATTCATGGTTCGCATCATTTGGGTTAATGTTTGAACCAATTACTGTTGTCCCCTGGCTAAATCACTCAACATAGCCAAATATGAGAGTCTTGGTGTTCCTACCTTTCATGTCTATCCCCCATGTTTTCTTCTTCAGAATCAGAATTAAGGACACCTCTTTCTCTTGCCCTCTTGTAAGTGATATACTCCCTGTCTTCTAGATTCATTAAATATTCCAGTCATCCAAATAACCCAACAGGCTGGCAGGCTCTAAGCTCTAATACCACTAAAATGACCCAGCCAAATTTTATGCCAAATTTTGCAAATTTTCTATGTTTTGTCAAACAGTTGGCATACAATATAAATGGACACAGTCTGATTACCAGTCAACATCAAACTGACTTTTCCAATAATCACAGCTAAAACTTCTCTTTCAATAGTCACTCTCGGGAATATGCCAAACAAGTATTTAAATTTTCTTTAAGTTACAGAAGTTGCCAAGAATACATAGCATTCACATAATAATTGGAATCACAGATAAGTACAAATTTTTATCGGTTGCTTACCTGTGTTCCTTTCCAGCACCTCACACACTATGCTCCAAGCAATGGTACAGAAATCACAGAGGAGAGTACGGCTTCCACCAGGAGGTTTGACTCTTGCTAATAATTATTGCAACCTGCTTAACTTAAGTCTCCCATGAATTTCTTTCTTCACGTCATCTCTTCTGAAGGTACAATGCTCTTGCTACCTGCTGCAACTACTCATAAATGTCTTACAACTTTTAAACTCATCGCTAGAAATAAAGATGGGGTTGTTTCTTAAAACCTCAATGTTGACTAAGGTAAGTGATATGCTGGCATCCAAGGTGTTAAAATTCTCTTTGAATCCGACTTGCTTCCTCACCTCCCTCAGTCAAAGTGTACAATGGCAATTTCAAAGCACTTTTAGCATATACGGTGCACCATAAACTTGAAGCAGCTCCTTGGCAAAGTCACGATTTCCTTTAGAAACTTACTTGTGTCACACCACCTTAGAATTATTATTTAAGTCCATAAATGGCTGAGCTAAACTCACAAATTAATTAAAGACCTTCAATAAATGTGTAGCTATTCCTTTTCCTGTTCACCCTAATGGTACGACCTGTAGACACTGGAATGGTACAGTTGTAAAGTGATGTAGGGAAAAATAGATATTTTCTCAGACCATTCTTCCTTTCACAGTCATTCTTCAGACTTAGAAATTTGTCTTGCAACAAGACTTCAAAAATTTCAAAACAAACTCCAACTGTTAAATCCAATGCAAGAAATCTAAATGATATCTTCAACAACTAGCTAGGGTAGAATCTTGCACTACCGAAACCTGTATCCCTTAGGTTTTCATCCAAGGGTTTGTTTCTCCAAGAACTCTCCAAAATCATCAAGAAAAATAATCAAGCATAGTCTAAATGACCTCCCAAAATCTTCTTTATCAAAAACCCGTAACTTTTTGAATTTCCGCTCTTTTAACATTTCATTTAAATTCCAGGAAATAAAGTGACTATTAATTTCTTTTAAATATTTCACTTAAGTCACTTTATAAAACTTTATTAAATTAATTAAATAATATTACCCATAAAACGTACTTGGTCGGAAAATATTAAATAATTAAATTAAATTATTCCCTTTTACCTGACATTAGGCTACGGCCTACGGGAATAAAATAGGCTAATCAGTTGCTCCAAATTACTCCTCAGAATGGGACATTACATTAGGAGCACCGAAAAGTGAAGCAAGGGTGCCTCTTGAAGCCTCTTCCTCTAATTCTTTCTCCTCAGTCTTTGGTGCAAGATCTTATGTTTACTCTTCACCTGATAGCACCTTTATGTAATGTACCTAGCCTTAGCTAAGGCATCATTGACCAAGCTCCCATGGCTCTTTGCAAGAAAAGCACAATTTCTTCCTCTTAAGCTCATTCTTGATGCCTCCTTTGTTTATTCTCTTTGGCATGTATTTCAAAGGAGGCACTTCCTTCTAAGATAGCTTCCTTGGCTGCTCAGAGGGTGGTGCCTCTAAAGGAATTTTGTTCTTGGACACTGAAGTTTCCAAGTTCAAAGCTCTTTAAAAAGCTTCCTACAAAGACAGAGGATCAAAGGCCTTTACCAAACTTTTGAGAAGTTCAGTCAATCCTTCCACAAATAGGAAAATGAGTCTCCTCTCTAACACATCAAGAACCATCACCAATAATCTCTATAATTATACAACATACCTATCCATTGTTCCATATTGCTTGAGTTGAGCCAACTCCCTAAAGTGAACCTCTGGATCTTTCCTATCAAGTTTTTCTACCAGTCTTTGACTAAACTCTTCTAATGTGGAAATGGAGTTATGTTCTTGAGTGATCATCTCATGGTACCACCATTCGTGAGCTACTCCTAAGTGGGGGGCAGAAAACTTGACTGCCTCTTCTTCAAACATCAGATTCAATAAAAAGTAGGTACCAACTTTTGTAGCCAAGGTTTGGCAAAATATTTGTTGGATCCATCATATGTAGGAATAGTGACCTTACCCAAACGGAATTGGATGTCTTTGAAGGGCTGCTTTTGTTGAGTTTTCCTCTCCTTGATCCATTCCTCATTCTTAGATCACAAAAATCCTGAAAAGTCAACATCACAAATGTCTTGGCTTAGCTCTTCATTTTCCTAACGAAATGCATAGATGTCAGGCCTTATTTGATGCCAAAAGGGCTCTTTCTCTTCTGACTATTCTTTTCTTTAAAAAAATAACTTGAAAGGTCTTAGGCTGCTAGATAATTAAAATTTGATTATGACCCAAGGAGCTTCCTTCTCCATGATTTGTCTTATTTTGATCATTATTCAAGGATTTCACTAACTCCACCATGTATCTCTGCATGTTTCTTTTGAATTCCCTTGCTACATCCCTCTCACTTTGACTGATGACTTTGTGCAAAGAGTTCATGTCATCTATAGGTATTCTCTTTTCTCTGTCCCTTATGACTTCTTCGTCTAATTCAAGTGCCTAAAAGATTTTTTTTCCCTTTGATAATATCTAAGTTCTCTTTCACTAGTTTGTATGTGTCAAAAGAAAATGTAGATCTATATAGCTACTAGAATCAAAACTCTAATACCACTGTAATGTCCTCAATCGAACAACCTTAGAAAATAGAAATTTCCCTAATGTGTGCAAGCTAAAATGATGAGAAACACCAAGTCTCTCAGTTTTAATTCTTTGCCTTTTGTAAACTATTTTCCTTGTTTATCCCCTCTCTATGGTTGGAATTCTGCAATTCGCAAATAACAGCTAAGTGGCACTCTATTCGATATCTCAATATCTAAGATTCCTCGTCAAAGACTTCACAACCACCGTCAGTTCCAAAATTTGAACATGGAACCATGTATCGACTGTGACAAACTCCCACCAAACAAACTTGCAACCATTCCTGAACACTTAAAATATTTGACTAGTCAAGAGAATGGTGGGCAAATACAAACCAATTCCTTTCTTAGAAAAGTCGATACCCCTCTCAAACCGATGGACAATGTGCTGTCTCGAACAATAAAAGTCTTCTCCAAATGGGCCTACCTACACAGACAGAGCATATTGCTGCCTAGACAGTTGAATTAATTTCCCGAGCACATGGTGCAACTCTTGAAGAAGTGCTGTAGTTTGAACGGATGTAGGGGCTTCTTGCAAAGGTGGTATGGATTCTCAGATGGACAAGGACGTGATGGTATCTCACATAATGTCACTGCCAGAAATTATAATGCTGCTATGAGGCACCATGCGATAAACCCCTGATAGTCTATCCCAGTCTGTACTAGTATTTAGGTAGATAGACCAACAAAATCATATAGGTTTATTTAGCAAACTTCTGGAATTCACTGTGTGAATGTTTGTAAATCACACGATTAGTTCCAGAAGCTTGCTAAATAAATATAAGGACTTGTAAAATCTTATGTCCATCATATATATACAGGTTGTTTTTTAGGTCATGGCCAAAATATGAGACCGCCCATGTAGAAGCTTACTAGGGAATTTTTTTTCCATTTACCCTGTTCATGAGCATATTTGATAATATGTCCAATCCATCTTCACCCAAAGTGCATAGACTGTTTTTAGGGTACTACCAAGCCACACGCCAGTTTTGCCCATGAGACCCATTTGTGGACTTCCACAAGAAGATTTGTCAATTTATCTTTATATTGTTTAATTTGTGTACCGTGGATTTCGACTTCATTTCCAGAGCCCATCTGTAAACCAACCCACCTGCACCAAATGTACTCCCCTTAACTTTGGCATTATGACCAGCTCAGGAATAAACCAGAGTTTGACAGGAAAAGGCTGCCCAATTTCATGGTGTGAGATGCCTGATTTCATGGTCCTCTCATACAATTCAATTGAGATTGTCAGCCCAGACGCCTGCATCCCAGGAGCTCCTGCATTGTGGGTTCCATCAATTGGTATGTTTTTTGGTTTACAGGACATGCACAGGATAACTCTAATTAAGTTGTTCAAATTGGTTATCGCAAAATCAGCACATGATTTACAGATCAAAAGCGAAGAAAATGCAGCATCTGGTTTCAACTGATTGACTACCCAGCTGCCAAGTTATTGCCATAGCGATTACTTTAAAAAAGAGATTGCAAGCCTCATACTATTTCGCAAAATTTATTATTACAAACAAACCAAACTAGAATGAAAAGCATGTGCAGTTGGCAATTTAAATGTGCAGGTATTAACATAGTGCAGGAAAAATGGCATCTAATTAGCATAACAGACTACATTGTTAAACTATGGAATAAATAAAAGGTTTGTGTAATAGGCATACCTCTGCTCTGCTCTCACTACACTGTCTTTAATTCAATAGGACAGTTTGCTCATATTTTAATAGAATTCTTACTTTTTCTTTGTTCTCATTCCTTCCATTTTTCTTTTTCCTTTTCCCTCATTTTTATTAGCTATTTTATTTTTTTATTTAGCTGGCTATTAGGTAAAATTTTAAATAAATAATTTATTAGTTTCTGTTTAGAGGGAAATATTTATACATCTATTGCATTTAAATTTTTTTTAAGGGAGAGGGGTCACTAAGCGGGCTAATTTTGTCCACATGTAGCTATTGATTGGAATATGTAGGACCTTCATTTTTTCTATTTTAAATAATTGTAAAAATTTCATTTATCTTTTTTTATTGGTTCACATTGAGAAGAGTAGTAAAACATCAATTTTTAGAAAAAAATATATTTATATTTACCTAACTCATTGAATCAAATGTCAACTATATTAATTGTTTGAATTATATGAGCACTATTGTATTTGTCATACATTTTGATATAATTGTGTATTTTTTATTGGTTGATTTTAGAAGCAACCATTGTAAAAAAAAATTGTTGTTTAATTAAAAAATAAAATTGTAATGCATTAAATTTTTTGGTTTAGTTGTCAATGTTTTGAGTAATTATAGATATGATAGGTTGCAAAAAAAATTAAAAATAAAAAAGTGAAAGGGATTTTGACTTATAATGAAAAATATTTGAAATTAGTTTTATACAAATGATAGGTGCTAAAATATTTCATTCCATTTAGAATACATTTTTTATGGTTGAATTTCAATCATTTGAATAATATTGAATAATGTTTTCAATATCATGATATTGAAAAGACATAAATCTAAAAATATGTGCAAATATATGGTGAGATATGTCACCCAACAAATTCAATCAATATTAACTTCATCGATAAAATATATACAATCTTATCTTGTTACATAGCTTCTAGAAGAACTCAATATGAAACAATTTTACCTATAGTGTATCCATATCTTTAATCTCAATATGTGTCCACAAATAGGACTACATTATAATAGACACATGATTATTTGAAATCAAATCATGTCACAACTACTCTATGTAGTAATAAATATTGGAGACCCTAATTAATTAGCTATTAATAAGTTGCTTTCAACCAATCAAAAACAATATTAAAAAAAAAAAATCAATTTTGTAAAGTGAATTTGTAAAATATTTAACTTTATAAATTATGATTGGCTTAAAATAATTGTGTTATTAAGGGAAGGAAAAATGAAAGTGAACTATTATTTTGCTATTTTTTAAGAATGAATTTTACCTTATTTGCATAAAGTAAATTAAGGTAGAAAATAGATAAACTATAGGTAAATTAAATAATAATAATAAAAATAATAAAATTTATAAATTCAAATTCATATAAACCAACTTATTAACTATTTTTTAACCTAAAATATAGACATGCAACTTTTCTCTCATTGAATTAAAAACTAGCATACATATATCATTATCAAGCACCTATTGACTTGAGGAAAAATGATTACATCTTCATTAACATTAATTTCAAAAGTAATATATATAATTTTGTTGTTTCTTTTCAAAATAAAGATAATTTCTGTAAAAATAAATATTGAATGTTATAAAAATATGAATTTCAATTTTTTATAATTAATATTTTTTCTTTATTGTTCTTCTTAAATTTTAAATATAAAATAATTTTCAAAACTTTTTTTATCTCTTTTCAAAAATATAAAATGTATTAACTCTATTTTTTTTAGTTTTCAATGTAATTACACTAAAACATTAAACACAATGAAAGCAACCATATGAACCAACTTATTAATTATTAATATTAATTTGTCATATAATATTATACACATTGTTATTTAACAAAACCATTATATAAATTTTATGTTTAAATAATTATTATTATACACTTGAGTTGGCCTAATGGTGGAGAACTTGTACTCTTGAAAGAGAGGTCACAAGTTCAAATCTTGTAGGGGGTAAGGTATGTACACCTCATATTGTGGAGCACGAGTTAGGTGCCTCCCTCATATTGGGAGTACGAGGAGTCTCATATACTACAAGTCATCTATATCGTGGACTATAAAAGGTCCTTTCCTTTTTCTTATAATTATATTATATAATCATTTCAAGGGATGGAAAAAAGAGGCTAAAAGGAGTGCCATATGGGAGCCCCCGAGGAAAGGTTGGTGTAAAATGAACTTTGATGGTGCTTCCAAAGGTAATCTAGGGGTTGTTGGTTTAGGATGTTGTATAAGGAATGAGAAGGGACACATGTTAGCAAAAAAAGTTGAGCACCTTCCGATAATGACAAATACTGAGGCAGAATTACGTGCTCTTATTCGTGGCTTAAAGGTTTGTAGAAGTTTGAAATTGGATAAAGTCAAGATAGAAGGGGATTTAATGGTGGTTGTTCAAGATTTTAAAGAAGGAAGAATGATTAATTGGAGGTTGCAAGCTCTATTGGATAGGGCCTGTGAATTGGCGAGGGGGATCCCAAAATTTTCTATCAAACACATATTCAGAGAAGCTAATGGGGTGGCAAATAGTTTGGCGAATTAGGTTGTTGATGGATCTAAGTGTTTCGTATTTGGGATCTAGGGAAGAATTGAGGTTGGTGTCTTGTTCATACCTTTCACAACTGTCAAGTGGGAGGTTACAGTCTTGGTGTCATTGTGAGGCGATATGATGACATAGATTTGGTTGGCGTGGATGGGGGATGAGTTGGGTGATAGCGAGCATTTATTGCTAGAAGGTGGTGAAGGCAAAGAATTGGATGTTTGTTCAGCCATTTTATTACGACATATTATGAAGGATGGGGTGGAATTGGTAAGCATGATGGCAAGATGTTTTAGCCAGGTCTGCATTTAAAGGGATTATTGGATGAAGTCAATGTCATTTATCCATGCATTCTCGATGGAAACTCCCGTCAATCTATCGTCAGGCAAGAAACTATGGACCTTTTATAGGCGAATAAGGCATGGGAGATTGAAATCAGTGATCAAGGTTTGGGACAATCTGGTGTTGGGAGCGATGGAGGTGCTGTTGGGTGAAGAATTCATGAGTACGATTGAAAGATGGAGGACGAATGTAGATATAGCGGCAAGGCTTTTAGTGTCACTCTTAAATTTGGCGGTGTCACAAGCAATGGTAATGCTCATTGCTAGAAAACTGGTGTGGGACAACCTTCTGGAAGGGGCAATGGATGTCATAATAGTGGTTGAGTCAGGTGTTGGGATTCCTCAGCCTCATGACTTGCATCAAGTGTTGGTTCTTGGTGAAAGAGTCAAGTTGTACCCATTTATCTTGAATGTTAAAGGTGAGGAGCTTCAAAGGCATCGCGCTCGAGCCAGATGCGATTGGATATTCTTAAAACACCTTTTTTATTTGGATTCGTCTGGTGGGGTCGACTGGCGGAGGTTATTTAGAGAAGTTTTGATAGCAAATGGAGTGATATGGGAGGATTGACGGAGGCATGCCCATTCAAGTATTGTATAATTTTCTCGAATTGGTATCGATAGTCTGGGAAGTTTGGGTCTGGTATTTGGAAGCATGTATAGGGGTGCAAGTTTGGGTCTAGTTGGGTGAATGGTCGTTGTCCTAGTAAGGTTTGATGGATGTAGGATTTCTCTGGTGACTGGTTTTTCTCATGATACTGCTATGAATTGTAATATCTTTATTTTAATATTAATACAAACAATATTCATGAATCAAAAAATATTATCTTATATAATCATTTTATTTATATTTTATTTAATGTAAAATAATATAAAAAATGATTATTTAAATTTATATTATATAATTAATAAATATTATTCAATATAATATAATAAATTTATTTTATATTATACATATTATTATATAACATAATTATTACATAAATTTTATATTTATATAATTTCTTTTAATTATATTATACTTTATTTTGTTTATTTTGTTTTATATTTATAAAAAATTTATAATATTTAAAATTTTAATATATAATTATTTTTATATAATATAATTGATTTGTATATAGTATAATTAAACTAAATTTTTTAATTATTAATATTAATATAAATGCATGTAACTAGTTTTGTTCCATTAAGCTAGAATATAGGTATGCATTATCCATACAGTTTATATTATAATGATTAATATATTATTTATAGAATATAATATTCATTATCCTATAATTTACATTAAAATAATTAATATATGCATTATTATGAAAAAATTTCAAAAGTCTTTGTAATTTAATTGATTCATTATAAAAATTAAAACATAAATAATAATAAACATAATATGTTTGTTTCAATTTTTTAATTTATGTATTAATAATATTATTATAAATATAAATTATATTAATTTTATAATTTCATATTTTAGATATATAAAATAATATTATTTAAATATATTATAAAACATTTAATAAATAATTTTCTAATTTTATTAATTATCATTAAAATAATTTTAATATAAAAATTTAAATTTTCATTCATATAAATTTAGTTCAAATAAAATAAATGCAGTTTAAATAAATAAATAAATAACATGAAATTTTATTATTATTAATATTATTTTAAATAATTTCTAAAAATATACTTTTATAAAATAAAAAATAATATTAAAAATTAAACTAAAAATTAAAAATTAAACATATTAAAAATATTATATGATACATTAATATTAATTATTAAAATTAAGTAAATGTTAATTTGTTGATTTTATAATTGTATATTTTAGATTTTTAAAATAATATACTATAAATATCTTATTAACATTTCATTAAGATTTTTGAATATAAATTTAGTTTAAAATAAATGCAATTTAAATAAATAAATAACATGATTTTTTTATTATTATTAATATTATTAAAAATAGTTTATAAAAATATACTTTTATATATTATTAATTTTAATATAAAAATTTAAATTTTCATTCATATAAATTTAGTTAAAATAAATGTAATTTAAATAGATAAATAACATGAAATTTTATTATTGTTAATATTATTTAAAATAGTTTTTAAAAATATACTTTTATAAAATATAAAATAATATTAAAAATTAAACTACAAATTAAAAATTAAACATATCAAAAATATTATATGATACATTAATATTAATTATTAAAATTAAGTAAATGTTAATTTATTGATTTTATAATTGTATATTTTAGATTTTTAAAATAATATTCTATAAATATATTATTAACATTTCATTAATAATATGGCTCGTTAAGGGGTATGGTTTGGCTAATCCAACATTTTATTCTATTTAGACGGTTAAGTGGGAGAAACCAAGGGAAGGATGGTGGAAGGTGAACTTTGATGGGGCGTCAAAAGGAAATCCAGGCCCTTTAGGTGATGGTAGTATTGTGTGGGATTGGCATGGGAACGTTTTGGCAATAGGAGCTATGAGGTTGAAGGAGGGAACGAATAATGTGGCGGAAGCAGCAGTAGTGTTATTGGCGGTTAGAATTACTAGAAAAATTGGAGGAAAAAAGATTCATTTGGAGGGAGATTCGTTGATAATAATCCAAGTGATTTTAAAAGGTGACGTTAATGCTTGGCATTTGCAAGGGTAGTGAGGAAAATTAAGGAAGAAATGACCTTTTTTGAAGATTTCAAGATAAGTCATGTAAGACGTACGTGGAATGTTGAGGCGGACACAAACTGGGCACTTTCCTTGGCAGAGGTTGATTCAAGACGGCTCAAGTATTTTCAAAGCTTGAACCTGGAGGATAGTTCGTGACAGTCTTTAATGTAGGGGGCAGTGGAGTACCTGCAAGCAACAGTCGGTTTGTACTTCCTAAGGGATGTGGTGCTTGGGTGAAGGTGAATGTTGGCGCTAAATGTATGTTCAACATTAATGAAGTTGGTTGGCAATCTGTTTGTTTTAATGACACACATCTTTTCACCTTCATTATCTTTCGACTTATGTCTTTCATAAATACATTTCAGTGAAGGTGGGTGAATTGGCGACGAATGTAAACCTAAGCATGGAGGCAAGCTTCTCGTGAAGGAAGCTCGACCCATTCTCTGGGAAGGTGACAATGAAACGACTGCGAGGCGTGTTCCTATTTAAGGGAGACCAAGTTGCACAAGCAATGCAACTAATTTTGGGTGATGGGTTTGACAACCTAACACATAGGTATAGAACAAATATGGACATTTACTCCCTGGGAATGGCGTGGGGTTTGGAATTGCGTGATCCCATGGAGGTGGTAAGGAAAATTATGTGGTCGCTAGTGCATGAGGACTTTTTGATGGGCATGGATGAACCTTTGGCTTGGGAAATCCCAGGAGTGAGACTTGTTAAAACTAAAGGCAAAGATGGAGGGGGGCCATAAATGGTTGGATTGAACCATTTGTTCATCCGATTGCCAGAGGGATGAACAAAGGATGAATGGCACAAAAATGTTGAACGAGGGTGGCAAGCGTTAAAGGTATGTTTGGAAGTGAAGGAAGTAGAGGTGACCATAAGCAATTTAATGGATTATGTCAAAGAAGAAAATAGGCAAAGCTTGGGGTTGTGTCCAAGGAAGCGGTCGAAGGAGATAATGACGCTGGTGTTTGTGGAGGAGGGAAGTACATTGAAGGTGTTGGATTTGGTCTGATAATAGCATATTGGATATAAATAGTTAAGTATCCATGATAGTTTTTTGGGGGGGTTTTGTAGTATCTACTTAGAATTATAATTTGTTAAATACGAGATAAGATAAGAAGGGTAACTTGTTGGTTGGCAGTGTTTGTTTATGGTAGTTGGAAGGTTGCACGTGTGGTTTAGCTCTATTTTTCCCTCTATGGCTTAAGACTGTTTGGCTACTGGTCTTCTTTGTTTATCTTTGAAGTAGTTGTTTGTATCTTTTGTGGTTGGGTGTTTGGATGTTGCTGACAGTTTAGTGTTGTATCTTTTGAGCAGCATTTTGTGCCTAAAGTTGTAAAGGGTTCGAGTCCCTTGAAAACCTATTTTTCACATATAATCAAAACATTTCATTAAGAATAATTTTAAAAATAATTTTATTTTAATATAAAAAATATTAATTTTTAATTAAGAATATGAATTTTAGATATATACTTTGTGGACATTAAATTAAATTAAACTAGCATATATATATATATATAAAATAGTCGAGAGTTATCTTTTGGAGGGGCATATTTTCATCATTTTTTCTTAGTGCAATAGGGATAACTCTCGTATGATCACTTCTTTATTGTTTATAGTGACCATACGAGTATTTCAAGGCTCTCTTCGTGTTTATAGTAATTTTAGTTTGAAAAATCAAATTTTATAATTTAAGGAGATGTGAATAACATATTAACTATAATATAATAAGTTGACCAAATTTTTGATATATAAAATTTTGATTTCAAACACATCATCTATTAAAGATTCATTTAAACATATTTAAGGAATTTTTGTTTCTTAAAAAAAATTTAAAAAAGTTAATAACAACCATTCAGCTCCCCCATTGCTATGCAAAAACTATCTAATCATAATTAGAAAATATTTGAACATTATCTATCCCTATAGCAGTTATTTGACATCAATTATTTTGATTATTTTGAAATAAAAATCACCAGCAAAAAAGCAAAACAAATGCAATTGAATAAGTTATTCAGTCTCATTAAAATTAAAATTTCAAATGTCAGCAACCTTAATAGATTTCAAATAACAAGGGACCCAATGATTACAGTCCAACTTGGATTTACAATATGGAATCATTCATAAGCCATTGTTGTTCTTTCAAATTACGAATTAGCTCAAAGGACATTATAATTATTACAACTCCAAATTTAACTATAATAATAACACAATGTTGAGAGGGATGAGCTCAAGTCGTATACCATCAGAGCTTTCATAGTGGATACACATATTCAAAACCTCACAAGATATGTTACAAGCTTAAATACAAAAATGTTGAATGTTTAATCGGATAAACTACCACATCAAATTTTGGATATTGTATACCCCAACAGACGAGGCCAAGTGTAAATCTTTGATAAATCTGGGAGAAGAGGTAGCCCACATCCAATTTTGGGTGTTGCAAACCCCAAACAATAGAGTCAAGTGTAAGTCTTGGGGGAATTTGGCATAAGGGGTTTTGCATATCCCCACGAAGGAAGCCAGGCCTAAGTCGTGGCTGAATTTAACACAAGAGATACCCTTTGTTCCCAAAAATTGACAAGAACAATTATCCCACAAATACGTGTATTCCCTTTATTGATGCTCGCAAAGAAGGCTCAGATGAGACCGAAGCGAGAACAACAGTTGCAGCTGCAGGAGGAGGAGCATTGACAGAAGATGTCGTTACCCTGTTAAATGACATGAAATCCAACTGCCTCACAAGCTTTTTAGGAGGAAACTCCCCTTGTTGTGGTTGAATGGTCTGCTCCATCACCCTATAACTTTCTTCCAAACATGCCATTACTCAATCAGTTAATAGAAGAAAAAAATCAGACAAATAAATCAGAATGCGCGGACAGCTAAAGCAGCTCACCTCCAAATATTTCTGAGAATTGATTTATTATTAGCAAGATCAGCCCCTGCACAAGCATCAATAGCTAACAAAACCAATAAAGAATTAAAAGCCAGAGTATCTTCGCCTTCGACCTTGCTCGATAGTTGTTAAACAATGAAAAGGGGCACAATTAAAATAAAGAGATCATAACACAGGTAGATCACACAAAAATCAAAATAAAAACAAATAGGCATTGGTTTAAAGCAATAAAAGACACTTAAAACCAACAGACAGACTCGGTATAAATACTATACTCATCTTTTGATTTCACCAACAAAACAAATATGGGCAACGCTAGAGAACACAACAATATAGGTATTCTTTAAATCTGTTGCCTCTTTTCGGTTTCAAATTCGGGGTCAGCTTTGATCCCTCTGTTTTGGAGGTTATGTAATTTTTTGGTTTTCTACAGTTGTCAATCAGTTGTTTCCGTTTGTTCCTCTAGTTCAAGTTTTGTTTGAACTATGCTTTCCTTTGGCCCTTTGGGCTCTTTATGTTAAAGGTACAACACCCTGTAAATAATGCTTATTTTATCAAAAACAATATATTCACAAGGTGGCGCCAAAACCTGCAAGAAGTTGAAGACAAAGCATGCCTCTTGCCACAAAGCATATAAGACAACTATTTGTTGTCCTCATCTGCTATGAATGGGAGAAACCAAACGATTTGCATGCCAACACCACTCTCCACTACCCTATCAATGTGATGCATGTCTCTCATAAAATTTAATGAATTTTAATTCTTTCAGATTCCAAGACTACAAATGCACGTCAATTTTTGCTTGAAGAGTTTTTATTGACACGGGTTGTTTGCTTTCACTCTAGACACCTCTCAGTGTAATTACTAAACCTGTAAATATGATTTATTTTTAGTAAATAAAAAAATAGAAAATAAAGCACTTATAACAAGTGACTAGTACATCTCTTTATAGTATTGTAATTATAGTTTTGCCAGTTTGAAAAAATATAAATGTAAATTTTATTAATGTGAATAAAAATAATTGTAAGTTTTGTTAATTAGATATTTGCATGACCTAATTCTAACCTAACCCTAACCCTAACCCTAACCCTAGCCCATACCCTGACCCTAACAATAAATCCTAAACCATTATCCTAACCCTAAACTTATCTCTAATCTTAAACATAGTTGTAACATTAACCATAACTATAAACTTAATTTTAAACCCTAAATTCTTAAATTACAACCCTAATCTTGCACTAACCCTAACCATAAACTATAATCCTAACTCTAACCCTAACCACATCCCTAATATTAACTAGAAACTCTAACCCTAATTCCATCTCTAATTTGAACCATAATTGTAACTCTAAACATAACCCTAACACAAACAATAAACACTAAACTATAATCTTAACCAAACCTTAATATAAAATAAAAATATATAAATATCTAGAATTTAGAAATATTAAAATCTTCTAAAAATTATTTCTATTAATTTAATTTAAATATTAAAATGTTTATGTTTAAATATAAATTAATGTTATGCATTTGAATTAAAAAATAAACTTTAGTTTCTGTATTTTTTTATTTGAATAATAATAAACCAAAAAAATAATAACAAAAATATAATAATATAATATTATTATAATTTAATATAACTAATTAAAATAACAATATATATTATATCTTTCTTAATATTATATTAAATTATTATAATAATACGACATTATTATAATATAATAATATTACATTATTATAATATAATAACATGAAACTATTATAACATAATAATATTAAATTAATATTTGTAAACTTTTTTGAAGCTTCATTGAAAATGATAGGTAGGTGGAAGTCGTGTGATAAATTAAAATTTGAAATTTAAGAAGAAAGTGTTAAGTTAAAAAAAATATTAATTATAAAAATTTGAAATTCATATTTTTATAACATTTAATATTTGTTTTTATAGAATTATCTTTATCTATTTACTTAAGAGTTGTTTTTTGTTTTTTAATTATTTAATAATTAATATTATCTAAAATTATATATATATTTTTAAATTACTTAAGAATTCATTATTTAAGAGTTTATTTTAGTTACGCTGAAAGCGTTATACGTGAAAGCAATAAAGGAATATTCGTAAAAATTTTGAAGCTTCATTGAAAATGACAGGCAAGTGGAAGTATGTGCTGCTTAAGAATAACAAGCACATAATTTAATTTAATTTTTCCTATTTTTCGAAAAAGATTTAAATTAAAAACTTCTCAATAAATAGTTTTTAATTTAAATACTTTGTGATTAAAATTACAAACTAAGATATGTATGCTTAAATAGTTTTTTATATATATTATTAGTTTTTAATATATTTTATTAATTAATATTATAATAAACAATGTTAAGTATTGATAACTTTCAGCATTCTTTATATATATTATTAATTAATATATGTATACTAGTATTATTAATATTAGAATTATATAATTTATATTGTTATTTTAATATTATATTATTATTATATATTCTTATTATTTTTATATTTATAGTAATATTTTTTATATTAAATTATTATTATTATTTTATTATTAATCGTATTATAATTATTAAAATATTATTATTGGAGTTGAAAAGTAATTCTTTCGGAGGATTACGTTTTTTCAGTGTTATTTCTCAGTGGGAAAGTTTCCAGACGCCAACTGCGAAAGGTGGCGAACCTTGAGGAAAGGCTGTTATGTTTTCCCGACGATAGCGCGTTTATAGGTGTGCCCGTTCCTTGCTCATTTAATGCTGATTTTATGATGGAGACCTCTCCTTCTCCCCTTTGCCACTCGGCAGAGGCCGTACCCTCCATTCTCCCCTCGAAATTGCCTAGGGTTTCTAAGGTCTCAAACATTCATAGCATAGATACTCCCGCTAAACCAAGACCCAAATCCTTCTCCGAGGTGGTGGCTAATTCTGGTATCGCCATTGACGTGAGCGCAAGATTTAACCTGTCAAACATCCATGGCACCTGCGAAACCGGTAAGAACACTGGGGATGTTCCCTTGCCTTTCTCTGTCTCTCCAAATCCGAAAATGCTAGTGGAAATTGGGAAGGAAAAAAATAGGTTAAGGAATTCTGCTATTTTTTTCTCTGTTGTTGAAGTCGATAAATGCCCTCCTAAAAAAATTTTAGACGACTGGTTCCATAACTACTGGAACTTGAAGCTTGGTCTCCATATTTCATTCTGTAGGCAAATCCAGAAAGGATTATATGTGATTTTCTTTGCTAATCAGGAATCCTAGGCCGAAGTGCTTAAAAAATAGTATTGGGCCATGGGATCTACCTCCTTTCGCGCTTTGGCTTGGTCTCTCGAGGCCATTCTTGAGGAATTTCTTGCCCTTTCTGCCCCCGTGGTGGATTTTAGTTAAACAGATCCTGCCATTTCTATGGAGGTTCATTCCCCAACTGCTTGAACCGCTAGGTAAGGTCATTCGAATGGATGACACTGTGAGACTGGTTCCTCATATGGATGTCAGGATACTTGTCTCGTTGATTCCTGGCAAAGAGATTTCGGCTGACATTAACATTAACATATTTGAGGATAATTACTCCTGTCCTATTAAAATTCTTGGGGGTATGAATGCTTATTTCTTGTGTAGAAGAGAAGGGCATCTAAGGAAGGATTGCCCCATTCTTAAGAAAAAACCTTTGTCGTCTAAGCCCTCGCCTCTCCAAAACCCCTTTGTTTATGCTAACCCTAATTTGGAACCCTCTGTGGTCAAAACCCCACACTTTGTTGAACCTTCCAACCCCGTCCCTACCATGGCCTCCAACTCCCCATCCTTCCCTGCTGCCCCTTCCCCTTCATCGCTCCCGGTTGTTTCCTTGTCTCACCAAAATCTCCAATAAGCGCAAACGAAGAACCAATAAACAGGTTAACACCTCCATTGTGGACTCCCAGTCCTTAGATCTCCCTCTTTCCTCCAACATGGACAACCCTGTCCTGGCCGCTTCTCAAGAATTCCTTATTAGCTCCCCCCCTTCAAACTCGAGCAAAAAGGACCCCTCTGTCAATTACATTGACTCAGCCCCCCCCTGAACTTCCCTCGTAAGATGTTTAGGGAGCTTAGTGATGATTGTCTGTTGGAGGTCATCTCGGCCTATAACCACTCCTCTGATTCCGCTAATCTCCGCCCAAAGCAGTCCATGGATGTGGATATCCTTTCACCTAATGCTTTTGATAACGATGATGAATTCAATGGACATCTCCCCACATCTAAACGATAGGGAAGACCTCTAGGCTCCAAAAATAAGAACCCCTCCAGGAAAAAACAAGGGAATACCCCTTTTGTTACTAAGACCCCAATCTTGGGATCGACAGACCATTGCTCTCCCCCACATGTTTCCTCATGAATTGCATCTCATGGAACACAAGGGGGCTTGAATCCCTACACAGGAAGTTTTTCATTAAGCGCTATTTAAATAACTCCATGGATTTCTTAATGTTTCAAGAAATTAAAGCTATAGGATTCGTTCTTGAATCCAACCTTAATTTCCTTTGGAAAGATGCTATCAAATTATGTACCAATCACCCTAGGGGTAGGGGAGGGGTTGCGCTGCTGGTTAACCTGAGATGGGAGAAGTATATCACTGGTAATGGGCTCTCCCCTTGTAACAGAGCTGTTTGGATTACTATTAATTACAATAGCAATGTCTTTGGCTAATGCTCAATTTATGCTTCAAACGACTTTAGGGAGAGGGTGAGCCTCTGGGATTGGCTGGCTGCGCTCCCTAACATCCCGTGGTTCATGGGAGGGGACTTCAATATGATTGAATCCTAGGAGGATAAAGTTGGTGGTACTCCATTTGCTTGGAAAGACCTTGAAAAATTTCACTGGAATAGAATGAAAAAAAAAATTAAAAAAAATTGACCCTTTAGCTAGAAGTAAAGACATGAATCCTGGCTTATGGTATACCTAGTGCAACTTTCAACAAGGTCCCTCTAGAATATACTCTAGACTTGACCGATTCTATGCTAATAAAAATTTCTTCTCTGTCTTGCCGGATAACCTGGGCAACTCTGTCCTCGTCACCCTCACTCCCCTCTCCGATCACCATCCTATCTCCATCAATATTAGAACTAACTTTTCCCCTGTGCTCAACAAAGTTTCCAATCCCAAGTTTTTCCTGAACACTAATATTCTTAAGGATGAGGATGCTCTTGCTACCATCCATATCATTAGACTCATTAATAAGAATAACTTTCCTACCAGCTCTCACACGGAGAGATGGAACATGAACATTCTCGCCTGGCAGAATCTGTTAAAAACCATAGGCCAAAAAAGAGCCAAAGACTATAGATTTACCAAAAAAAAGCTCTCCTCTGACCTTCAGAGAGCTGAAGCTAACATCCAAGCCAACCCCTCAGACTATGATCTCATCTCCCATGTGATTAATACTAAGGAATCCCTTAGACAACACCAGCAGGTTAAAAGTAGAGGAGCCAAAATTAGATCTTGTGCTCACTGGCTCTTGTTTGGTGATAGGGGCTCAAAATTCTTCTTTAACCTCCTCAAGAACAAGCAGTCCAATGAAAATATTGAGAGAATTATAGTAAATAATCAAGAAATTACTGGCCTTGATAGCATCAAAGAGGCCTTTGCGGAATTCTATAAAAATCTCTTTACCTCTGAAGACTCGGAGGAGGCTACCTCCCTTAGGAATCAATGCAGAACTCTTATCCCTAATAGGATCTCCACTATGGATGCTGACCTACTATCTAAAGATATCTCCTTGGAGGAAATTGATAATGCCATTAACTCCCTTAACAATGGCAAGGCCCTTGGGCCCGATGGTCTCCCTGTGGAGTTTTACAAGGCCAATACTGCTTGGATATGCAAACATCTTCTTGATCTCTACTCGGAAGCCCTAGCTAGGGGTTCCCTGGGTAGCTCCATCAACAGGGGTATTATTAAATTGATTCCCAAGGATGGAGACAAAGCTCTCATCAAAAATTGGAGACCTATCACCCTCCTTAATGTTTCCTATAAAATTTTTGCCAAGATCCTGGCTCTTAGACTTGAGAAAATCTTGCCTAAATTTGTCTGCTCTACCCAAATTGGTTTCATTAAAGGAAGGTATATTCTTGAGAATCTGATCACCAGCTGGGAAGCCATGAATTGGGCCAACTACTCTCAGCAAAACTCTGCTATGTTTCTCCTGGATTTCGAAAAGGCCTATGACAGGGTTGAATGGAACTTTATCTCCATGATGCTTGAGGCTTTTGGATTTCCTAGTATTTTCTATAAATCTATTAAGATGTTACTTAATGATGCTTTTGCCCGGATTGATATCAATGGCTCCCTCTCTGACTCCTTCCCCCTGGGTAGATCCATCAGACAAGGTTTCCCCTTGGCCCCTACCCTCTTTGTTATTGCCTCTGATGCCCTGTACTACATTCTTAGAGATAACTCAATCTCCCCTGCTGTCAAGGGCATATCTCTCCCTAATAACGAAGAGCTCATAAACTGCCAATTTGTAGATGATACTATTATCTTCTTTGAAGCCACTGCTGACAACTTTGAAGCTTTGCAAAACAAACTCAGTCTCTTTTGCTCTATCTTTGGTGCTCGTATTTCTCACCCCAAGTCTATATGTCTGGGATAGGTTGAACAACCCCCTGACTGGTTTAAAAGCTATGACTTTCAATGGGGAGGTCCGTAGAAAATTGTGAGATATCTGGGCATACCTTTCTCTGTTGATCCCTCCCTTAAGGATATGTGGTCTTGGGTTAAAGAGAAAATCACTAAAAAGATGGATAAGTGGCACAACAGGTCCTTATCCTTGGCTAGCAGAGTTTAGGTCTGCCAAAAAATTATTTCTTCTTACAATATCTACTATTCCTCAGCTTGGATGTTCAGTAACTACCAAATCTTGGAAATTCAAAAGGCTGTCAGAAACTTTCTCTGGTTGGATGGTAAAGGCAATAGAAAAATGCATGTTGTTAAATGGGATTAGTGTCATACTAATAAACTCCTAGGGGGATTGGGTTTGAAGGACCTTAAACTCCAAGGGATTGCCCTTGCCGTCAAATGGATTTTTCACTCTATAGACAGCGATGATCCTTGGAAGGTCCTTATTAGAAACAATATTGAAAGGGGATTCCCCAAAAATGCAAAATACTGGAAGAATTTGCCTTTCAATGATCTGATCATTGGCGACTTTCCTATTGCTGTTCATGGATCTACTGTATTTAGATCCATATGGAAAGCCTGGAATCATGTTAGGAGCTTTATCACTAACAAGGCCTTCCATGATGATTGTCATCTATATGGTGAAAGATCCATCTGGTGGAACTTACACTTATTTGGAAAACCCCTGGCCCTCTCCCAACGTTGCTCTGGTAGATACTAGAATAATAGGAGCATCTCTCAATTAGCTGAACTCTTTGAGCAAGATAGGTTAATTGGTTGGGATGATCTTAGAAGCAAATTTAATATCCCGACCTCCCAGAAGAAAACTTATAATATGATTATTAAAGCTACCAAGGACTTACCTACTACTTGTCATTTGGATTCTCATAGATATTTAAACTGCAAATGGTCAGATGGGACCATTATATCCAGAATCAAAGCCAAAAACGTTTACAAGGTGATTGGATATAATGATGCCATCATTGACCATGTCAATGCTGTTTGGTACACCACCCTGGACATCTGCTCCTGGAAGAACTACTTTAATATTCTATGGAAAGGATCTATAGAACCTAAAATAAAATGTTTTAAATGGTTGTCGATTCTTGACAGACTCCCAATTAGAAAAGATAACTCTACGACTGATTATTGTAACTTGTACAAAATGCCTGAATCAGGAAGGTGCATTCTCTTTGACTGTATTTTTGCTAAGGAAATTTGGAATATGTTTGGTATCACTTATCCTATGATTATTAATACTCTTGAAATCATCACTGGGCATATTGATGGGCTTAATAAGGATACTAATCTGTTTTGGAACATTCTCTCTTCTAATATCCTATGGCAGATTTGGAAATGTAGGAATGAGGAAAGGTTTCAGAACACCCCCAGAGTTCTTACTGAGTCTTTTCAAAAACTCACATATTTTAAAATCTTCTTGCAGGTTCATACTACCATGATGATGGATAGGAAAAAGTTGAAAAGGTTCCTGAAGACGGGATATGCCACTTTCTTCATCTATGAGATGAAGAATGGTTTTGAATGGAGGAGGAATGTGGATAATCTGCAAATCTTCGAGAGGACTTGCAAAATATTTTTCAAGGAGGTTAAGAATAAAAAGAACGCCAAAAAGGACCAATTCCTTATGCTTGCTCAAATCCAGGAGAACAAAAAAATTTTATGGATGGAGGGATCTATGGGGTGGATAGCCTGGGTTGACACCCATGATGATATTTGACATTAGTCTTTCGATTACCTACTGGTAATTTTGTTTAGGACTTGTTGTTTTGTAGTTAACTTGCTACTCTTGTTGAGAGGCTTGGCCTCTTGCTTCTGTACATCTCGATGTAACTGACTCTGTATTTTTGTGACCACCTTATTTATAATACAAAAAAATAATATTATTATTATTTTATTATTAATCATGTTATAATTATTAAAATATTATTATTCTTTTATTATTATAATAAATTTGATTTTGTATTCTATATTAAAATATTAATTTAACGACTAACTTTTAAATAAATTATATATTTTTTTATTAATCATAGAGAGATAAACATACATTGTGGATCAGCAGTGTTTAGAGATCCCTCCATGTGTTATATGTTGTTGTGGAGCGAACTACATGCAAGTTACATACTATTCTAATCCATCATAATACATTTTAATAGCATCTAAAGACTTTGTATGCATGTTGAAATTATTTTATGTGCTCTTAAAAAGGTCCCATAATCTATTATTTTAAATACTTTAACTAAATTATATATTTCTTAAATTATTACTAATTTATATAATTGAATAAATTTTATTAATAAAATAAATATCCAACATTATATTAATAAAGTTAATATTTATTTATTTTATTGAGATTTAATGAGATGATTTATAAAGTTAAAAGTGAAGTTATTAAAAAAAGTCAAAATGATAGTTCACCTTCATTTTTCCTAAAAGTCCCATCATAACATTTCAAAAAAATTAAACATTTGAAGTTTAATATTTTACATATTCATTTTAGAAAAATATGTTTTGAAGAGAATAAAATTCTAATTTTTAATTAGTTCAAAACCAACTTATTAACAACTAATTAACAAAACTCATTGCAAATTTATAATTATTTAATATAATAAAAAAATAAAACATAAACATGTTTGTCTCACAATAATAGCAAGCTATAAATTTAAATTTTAAAAATTAAGTTTAAATAAATATAATAACTGTTTTAGTTTATTATCTTTGTATTAATAATATTATTATAAATATAATTAGTTACTAAATATAAATATGCTAATTGTATTGATAATATCATTATCAATATAATTTGTTACTAAATATAAATATAATACATTGGTTCATAATGATTAGTCATATTAATATTAATCATTAAAATTATGTAAATGGTAATATATTGATTTCATAATTATCTATTTTATATTTATAAAATAATATTATTTAAATACCTATATAACATTTTAAAAAATATTTTTTAAGAAAATTTATTAATTATCATTAAAATAACTTTAATATATAAAATTTTCAATTTTTAATTAAGAATATAAATTAAATATTATTAAAAGTATAAAATAACGAGGATGCAAAAATGCAAAGGTCACATGAGCAGGTTGAACACATGGAGAGCAAATCTGTCAATGCAGCAAGGGCAAAAGGTGTAAGGGTCAATTTTACTGAAATGTCAATTCAAAAGCTAATCGAGTGAGGCGTAATAGGAAGGTTTGGGAAGAAATTCAGTTGAGAGTGAATTGACAAATGGCTAGACGAAAACTGGAAGGATGGATGTGCACCACATTTTCTACCAAAAGGCTTCTTTTTTGTAGAATTCAAAGACAAAGTTGCACGTGAGGAGGTAATAAGTGGGGGGGGCCTAGATAATGGAAAACTCCACAATGTACCTATAGAGGTGGGCTCCCAATTTCAATCCACTGGAATATATTTCAAACAAGGAGTCATCATAGAATCAACTCTACAACCTTCCACTAGAATTTTGGACAAAAAATGGTTTGTAGACGATCAAGGATAGTATGGGCGTAATAGTCAAAATCAACAAAGGCTTTCAAGAATCTAGATCACATATCTATGTGAGGATTCGCATGGCACACATAAAACCAATCCTGATCAAGTTGTACTAAGACACCCTGTTCAGAGAATGGATGCAACCAACAACCATTGAAGATGAAAAGTTCTTTTGTTTGGAGTGTAAGAGCCAGTTTCATAGGGAGGGAAATTATCCAAGGAAGCACAACCAAGAACCAAAACAAAGGGATGTATGGAGGAAGAAAGAACCGAAGGAAACTCCTATGGTGATGCCCAAGCTAGAGGGTGGCTCATGCCCTAGTAGGGTGTTAGCAACCCTTGAGGGTGGCGAGTTGAGTATGAGAAGGGATGAAGATGAGGCTAAAGAGATCTCAGAGGAAGAGCCCAGGAGGGAGGAGCCAGTGCAGAACATTCAGGACACTACTGTATTTGACTCCAAATTTTGATGAATGTTCGTCGAAATATCGACAAAACACTCATATGAATTTTGTCGCTATTTTTTCATCGCAATTTTGACCAAATTTTATACGTCGAAAGTATGACCCAGCATCGTCGTTCATTGCCATGAAAAATGGAATTGGTGTTCATCGAAAAATCGACACAAACTTCATCGCAATTTCGACAAACAATCACCAAACGTTCGTCGCACAATCACCAAACATTCGTTGCATGTATAACAACTTCTTTGAAGGTTTTGGTGGTTCGTCGGTTTAGGTGCATCGAAATTATGACAAAAATATCGTCACATGTATAGCAACTTCGTCGGAGGTTTTAATAAATGGTTTATATTTTGCATAAAAGGTGAATTATTGTGGTCGTTGATGATAAGGCGTTAAATCTTAGCCGCTCCCCACCATCCTTTGATGACCCAACCACAGAGTATTGAACGATCGCAATATCATAGGAATGCGCCATCTGTCACATTCAGAGAGGCCAAAAGAACATTATGAATGTTGTAATATATTAAGCCGACCTTAATATATTAACTGTTGTGCTACTAAAGCAGATCTAAAATGCACATGCTTAAAATCGACAGAGATGTTTTAATCTCAACAAAAAAAGGTGCTCGACATTTAAGGTCAAAGTTGTCAGCCATCCAAATGAGCAAGTTCGTTGAAGATCAATTTATTTGTTTCCCATTCTCATGGTCAAGGAAGTGCCGACAAAGTAACACACAGTTCATCATGGGAATTACAGAGAGGTTGAAGACACTATTGCAAAAAATCAAAGGTATGACAAAATAGTGAAGTAACATAAAGTTGTGAAAGAGAAGATTGAGACATGCATATGAAGGGAAACCATCAAACAAAGGTTTTAATCAAGACATAGTCATCCTTTGATATGTTGAAAGAAAGTCATGAATATAAGAGGACAATTTGCAAGATAGTCATATACATTGTAAAGGACAATGAATAAGGTTTTAAATTATTACTCAAAGAGCAACTAGTAACCTAATCCTAATATCTGAACTCCATTGCATAAAAATTTATCGAAAAAGGAAAGTATTGTGTAGTTGAATACAAAACTCATCTTACAAATTTGCACAACAAGCACAACCTACAAACTGGATTCTAATTTTTCTATAAAAGAAAAAATCAAACTAGTGTATATTAAACTACACACTAGAATCTAATTTTGTGGAAAATGAGAAATTTGGTGAGAAAAAGTACCTGCAATGCATCTTGGATACTTAGCTAGTGTACTAAAAAATAGGATTGCAAACCCAAAATTATTCTCACTCTGGAAATTCACTAGAAAAATATAGAATGTTATCCTGGATACTTAGCTCTTAGACAGTCAATAAAACAATATGAGCATGATTATGAACGGTTTTACCTGGTCGCACTCTTGATCTACATGTTTGAGAGCCTTCTCTTTAAGACCCCGTGAATCCACTTTGATCCATTGATGTCAAAAGAGATATTAATGTGTAAACAAGGAGCCACATTTACACAAACTGGTTGTTGATTTCTTCTAAGAAATTTAGAGACTACAAAAAGAAGATACCTGATGGAGATCATGTGGGCTTCCTAGAGAAACCACTACAATATGGCCTCAAGAAGCAATGAAAAAAATTGGATTAGCTTCATAGTAAATCCTAACAGCATGACATTGAGGCTCCTCTTCATTAAGTTGATGGTATGAAGAACCAGATCCATATCCTCCTTGAGATATATATCATATTGAATAGAAAAACACAGTGACACAAGCAATCTGAATTGTGAGATAAAGCCTCTAAACCCTCTATGGAAACATGAATTTTACCAGATAATCAAAATTTTAAATTTAAGTAATACCCAAGAAAAATAATTCCATACAATGTAGCTACACACGAAACTTACAGATGGTACAGATCTTCCACTTCTGACTCTTTTTTATTCCATTTGAAGAGGACAACCTCTACCCCTTGATTCAACTATGTAATTTTAGCATTAACAAATAAAAATATTTTTAGCACAAGAAACAATCCTCACCCATCTAAACAAGCACCTGTAAGACAAGCCCGAAAAATCTAAGTTTATCACAATCAAGTAAAGATTAAATCTTTATAATCAATCACAGTAACTGGAAAGTATTAATTGGATCAATAAGAAGAATCAAATAATTAGGGTTGGGCACTATATAAACCACTACTATCTCAACTATTGAAACATGCTCAGGTGCTGGGTCCTCTCACCTAGATTAAATTAAGGAAAATATTATTGTAAACACAATATGTATAGAATAATATGAATGTAAAGGAAAACAGATATTAGCAAAACATAAATGTAAATAAGAGTAGTGTGAGTAGAAAATGAATCTAAATTGGTCTTGAAAAAATAAAATCATACCCAATTAACATTAAGTTATACTGACCTTGTACTCATTGCCATTGTCAATCTTGAAGGTTACTTTGATGCCTTCTGTAGAAACTCTCTGGCCACGAGGCAAGAGAAGGTGGGAAAACCAAGTGTATATTGATGACTTCCTGATAATCAAAAAGAAACAAGCAACCAGTCAACCCTATTAGAACAGAATAATCTTATGAATTTATTTTATTTGTTTTACTGGCTAATGGATAGTGGACCTAGTTCTCTTGAATTGAGATAGTACTAAGATGTGTTGACTGGTGATTTTAGACTACCGATATTCTGCTTCAATCTCTATAAGTTACTTTTGTCTTAAATATATTCAAGATAACTCTGCAAAAAAAATCCTCGATCTCTTAGAAATTATGCAGATTATTTTGTTAATACTTCTCCATTTTGATATTTTCTTTCAAAAGTTCATAGAAAGATATGTAATGCAATATTTGAAACTTACATATTTTAATTTTACTAGTTCTATAATTATAGAATATGATTCCAATAATTGTGAAACGCATTGGCAATATGTTGGATGAATGAAGTAAACTATGCAATTGGCAAGTGTAAAGCCAAACTCCTTAACCCTTGTCAGCATCCTTCGTGCATGTTCTAAAACATGTGCTTTGGAACAGGGCATGAAAATCCATATAAGTATAATGAAAAGGAGATTTTTGTCAGATATTATATTACAGTAAGTTGAATGAATGTAAGTAGAGAAATTTTTGCATACCTGCAAATGGTACAAAATTTTATGGTTAAGTGGAAGCCTCCCATCAACAACAAGATCCAAATATCCGTGTATCTATCTCAATCGAGCCTCTAAACCCTTCAGAGCTGTCAAATTTTCCACTAACTTGTCATGCACAAAAAGTCAAAATTTAGAGTTATGTCACCACTAAAAACAAAAGAAATAGAGCTTTGAAACCAAATCCACACACAACACAATGTTCATAGTGAAAATTTATCACTTTCTTTCATCTTTGCATATTGGTTTGATGCTTCAAACGATGCATTTCTTATATTGAAAAGTGCATTACCTTATTGAGCTTCTCTTTGTTTTGAGAATAGTTTAATATTCTCTACTTAACAGGGCCAACCACGTGAAGGTGGAAGTTCATTTGGCCCCTCCCCCCCTCACATCACTCTCAATTCCCCATACCCAATCATATAACATTAATCATTTATTCATCCATTAATAACATATAACATTCATTCATTCATCCTGCATTAATAACATATAACATTCATTCATTGACATATTCACATTCATTCATTCATCCATTAATAACATATAACATTCATCCATTAATAACATATAACATTCATTCATTTACATATAACATTCATTCATTAACATATTCACATTCATTCATTAACATATAAAATTCATTCTTTCAATTTTTACATATTATCAAAAATATGGTTGTCATAATATGATTACAATCACTTTTTTTTTGTTTCTTTTTTGCAGCTAAAAAAAGTTGAAGTGCAGTATCATTTTCTAAATCATTTGTCCCCCCTTTAGTTGTTTTGAGCTCTGCTCATGATCTTAATGTATTCCTAGTCATGTACTAACGACGTGGACGCCATTGCAAGGGGGGGTCTGCTGCAATAGAAAAGAAATGTTAAATTGATATGTTTTATTATTATTGTTACAAGTATTTCATTAATTGAAAGAACATTAGAGTGGTTCTCTTTACTTGATGGGGCCACATCATGTTCCTGATCTTGTCATATAGCCTCATGTTCAACATGATGAACACCCTCTAAATCCTGATATGGAATTGAAACACGAAAGGTTACATTAATTAATATACCAATTGCAATTAAATATGTTTAAAAGAACATTAGAGTGGTCCACTTTACCTGATGGGGCCACATCATGTTCCTGATCTTGTCTAGCCTGATCATGCTCAACATGTTGATCATGCTCTACATGCTCTAAAGTTGAAACAGAAAAGGTTACATTAATTAATACACCAAATGCAATTAAAGATGTTTAATTGTATTAATCCATATTGCGTTTTGTATAGCACATGAATACATCCAGTACCGAGATGCACACCATGACCTTCATCTATAGGTTGTGCTTCACCCTCACCAGGTTGCATTCCAATGTCATGTGCAGTATTATCACTGCTTATCTGTTTAAAACAAATAGGCACATAATTACTTTATGGTGGAAATTAATATTGAATAGATTGCACAAGTATTCAATTTTAAATAAAATTTATTGAGTTTATTTACTTGCGTGTTGGATGCAGTGGAAGATTGTGTTTGTCTAGTCAAGACTCTTAGGCATTCATCCATGGCTCCATAGCCTTGCTAGAAGGCAATCTTCAGGTCCTCTTATGTGGGAACTATGTTGAATTTAGAGCCCTGCATTTTTGCATAAGATCATGAATTTTGCTTCTATGGTGTGATAAAACCAAAATTATTTGCAATTTATTATTTGGATGCAATATTTCATTTATTGATACTTACAATTCATGTGGCTAATTTCATATAACCACCAGAGCCAAGTTTGTGTTGCCTATGTTTTTCTAGTCTTGCCTTTGTTTCCTTCGATGTGTCGGGAAGCCTATGAAAATTTTGAAATGTTAGATTATGTAAAAACAAAGAGTAATCAGTATATAATTACATTGTTGATAGTATCACATACCTTCCTTGGCCTGGTGGTGCCTTTCATTTTTTCTTTTCAGCCTTCTCCTTTCCATCTGACACCAGGTCCTTCCACTCCCTCTCTGGAATCATGGGGGCACGCTCGTACTTTCTGTTCTTTGCTAAATGTGACCTATATTGGTCCCTCACATACTTTAGATAGGTACCAACTTTCTTAAGGACCTTGGTTCGATTGAATGTTTTATCACCAAACAGCACAACTAAACGGCTAATGAGCTCATCTTTTAAATCTTGATTTTGGGCATTCTACCGTGTACATATGGTGGGCTCAAAGAGCTTCAATGTAATATCACTTAGATGTTTATAAAAAATATCATTTCCTACAAAATGATCATGGGATCATTAGTCTAAAAAAAGTGATCAATAAGTAAATTTCAATTGAATTATATATAATAATAATTAAAACATTTTAATTAACTTGGGACCTTCTCTAACTTTATGGAAATGAAATCCTCAGTCACCACAAATGTCACCGGCAATGTTCCCGTACTAGTAATACGGGAAGATCTAGGAAATGATGTTAAAAAATCACCAGTACTAGTGGCCTCTACATCCCCAAGTACATGTCCTGGTGCATGTTCTCGCATGTGTTCGCTGCCAGAGGGTGCACTACCCAATGCTTGCATGGTATGTGTTGCCAACATATCAGTCGACAATATAGGCACAGATGATGGGGTCAGATGATGCGATGTATGTGTAGGAAGATCAGGATCGACACTTGTACCAACCCGTACTCCTTGGGCGACACTTGCAGTACCCTGATCATGGCCTGCAACATCATGAGGACGTAAATAATCTTGTAAAAACAACACATATTTTAGTTCATGAAATAAAAGAGTACAAAATATAAAACCATGAATGAAATTATGTTATAATTAAAGATCTCATGACAACTTACTTGCAATTTTTGTGCTCTCTCAGTCAATATTTTAACCCTTTCTCTTATCTCATATGTTTGAGGCACTATGAATATCAACGGAAGGATTTCTTCATTGCATTTTTTTTGGGTCTTCCTCATCATATCCACAGGCTTTTTGGAATATGCGATGTCATCATCGCATAATAGTGAATGCACCTCCCTTTGGATGCTCTCCACTACTAGTGTTGGTGCCTTTCCCCGATCAACCGACTACGACAAGAATATTAAAAACATTATCAAAATTAACCCAATAAACTTATGAAAAAACATAATAATAAAACATTTTGCTCGTATCTAATTTGTATAATTACATTGAGGTAAACCTGTCGGGTAGAAGCACCTAAAGATGCATCACGATCTGTGCTCTAGGTCAGAGCCTTCCCCGTACGATCAATGTCCCATTGTGACAAAAATTAAATATAAAAAAATATTACTAAAATGAAACCAATAGACTTACAAAAAAAACATAATAATAAAATGGTATATTGGAGTCATTAATTGGAGATTGGGTAAAATAATATATAGTACGTACTACCCCCATAGTAACTGTGTTTGTATCTAAGCAATTCAAATTGTAATCGATTAGCAAATCTTCCCCTGAAGTTATTAATATTATCGCACATATGAATACACGGTTTCCCTTGCGCACCTCAAATATGCAATTGGGTTGCTTATTTGTTGACCCAAGTCCTATACTATTTATAAACCCTACAATATTCCCTAATGTTTTTGGCCTTCCATCAATGTACATAGCCACTCCTTTATTTTGATCCTTATCTTTTAGTTGTATATAATTTGCTGATAGTGCATACCTACGCATACTTCATGTATATCGAACCATCTACATCCAATCTTTGTAACTGTAACATAGTCTGACATACTCCATCAATTTAGTAACTTTGTCATAACAGACCTTTATTTCGTTCATGCAAAATAGGACCAAACCATGTAATGACGATGGTGCTATGCGATATATCCTCTTGTTGACACAAAAATCAGTTTATTGGAGGAAGTTCCTTGGGTACCCATTGTTTCCGTAGATGTTTGTACCTCAAGGGCACCTCGATGTCGCCTATTCTCTCATCATCATAAGAACATGACCCCCCTTCAACAAGAAAAAATTATATGCGTTTACAAAATTTTCTTCTAATCTTTTGACCTCTAGTTGATCTCCCTCTTTTAGACCTACTACATGTCTCGCTTTCCTCTTCTCTTCCTGAATTTTCCTCACTCGAGGAAGATAGATTTGAAAAATACCTATTTGGTGGTACTTGCACTCATAAGGATGTTGGATGAAGTTATTTCATGGTGATGTGATCCCAAAGTGACACTATGATTAATCTATCATTTCATCGCTAGAATTTGACAGGTTATAAGGTAATCAATTCTTGATAGATTGCAAGTTATTGTTACTACCATCCAAATGTGTCCATCACAAATCAAATCTACTTAACGTTTTAACTCCCAAACTTTGTAGCAAGTGTTAAATGTGACTATGGTCCACCAGTTACACAATGAAGGCCTCAAATGTATTCTCTAATTGTAATCAAATGACTTTTTCTCTTCATTCAAGTAAATAAACTTGAAGGGAAACACCACCAAGTGATTTATTGGACACCTACATGACTAAAAATAGCAGCAAATTTACATTTAATTTCCATATGTATAAGTGATTAACGAGGAAGGAGTGTGTACGAGGCTTGGTTAAGTCATCATATGTTTATGCTTTGGCAATAAAAATTGTTTGTCATCTTAAATCTTCCTATGTCTAATTGCTAGGAGACTTTTGGTATGTTTTAAGGTAGGATGAGTGGTTGCATCAATGTTCTAGTTCTCTATGACAAGGTTTCAACATCTTCAAATAGTGAAAGTTAGTGCTCATAGTCATTTGAAACAACAAAATTTTGATTATATATGATGGTAGGATTTGATAACTTGAAAGAATTGGCTACCCAACAAACATAAAGTTAAAATAAACTTTTTTAGTTTAAGGGGTTAGCACTTTCTTTCCTCTTTGTATATTGGTTTGGCACTTCAAATGATGCATTTATTATCCAACTTCCATCATATTGTATTCCCATCCCATTGCAATTTTTGCAATTGTTGGAGGAGTTGATACCAAAATTTTATATCAAATACCACGTTCTTGAAGCAATTTTTTGTGTTTTTACTATTTTTCTAAAGTTCTTTTGTGTTGTATGGATCCGTACAAGCTTGAAATTCTCCGAAATTATTGGTGTAGATAAATATATGTGTTGCCTTTCATTTGCATTTTTTTTGAAGTGCTAAATCATTGTTTTGTGGGAGAAAACAATCAAATACAGGGACTGTCTTGTTTTGCCTGTGTAAAGGGTTTGAGGGCTAAATAGAAATGACATCCACCAATCCACCCACTATCTTGGAACTGTAACTCACTGGATTGGTGTGCAACATGGTATGATAGAGGTTCATTACATTTAGGGTTCTGTTAAAGCAAGAAACTTGGCATTGAATTGATTCCCTAGGGCTGAAAGGGGCAATTTTCTTGTGAATTTGTGGTTGTTATATCAAGGTTTATCAATTTGATGGATATCTTGGTAGTCATGGTGACACTAATTGATGGTCCAATCTCTACTTCAAAACAAAAATATCTCTAACAACTCTAAGAGCTATAATGGGATGGCATTAAAGGAACCTTCATAGGAAGGATCTTCTAATGAAGGACCTTTGAATTAAGGTCTTCATTTGAAGGTCCTTCATGCAAAGGTTCCTTTTATAAAGAATTTTGGACATGAAATATTTAAAATAAAAAATACCTTCATTTGAAAGTCTTGACATGGTATCATTTTTAAATGAAGGTTCTTCATTCAAAGGTCATGACGACATCACCTTCAAATGAAGGTTCTTCATTCAATTGGTATTTTGTAATTTTGAAATTTTGGGATTATTTTTTTGCCTCATCCCACAAGTGGGACACACTATTCTGCAATCACTCATTATCAAAGAGATGAATGTGTGATAATAATTTAGGGTTAAAAATAAATCTATTTGATCCTTTTATAAATGAAAGGACATTTGATGCAATCATATGCCTTGTCAAAGTTTTAAATTAATAGTAAGGGCATCATGAGCAGTTTGTTGGGCCCATTCAACAATCTTTGATGCAAGGATTGAATTGTTTAGAATGTATCTACTATCAAGAAATCCAATTTGTTTACTTGTATGACTATATCTCAAGCAATAGGTTTAATTTTGATGGCAATGATATTGACAAATATTTTGTAATCTAGGTGTTGAGAAGCATAATTGGCCACCATCCTAGGAAAGATTCTTCATTCTCACTTTTAGGTGTTAAAATTTAACAATACCTTGATTGATGAAAGAGGCCAAAGAGCCTTTCTCCATGGTATCCAAGTACACATAGCAACAATCTTCTCTTATACAGTTGGACATGATTTAAAGAACTTAGCTAGAAATTATTCATTTAACCTAAGGTTTTCTCATAATTCCATCATTGGAAAAGTATCATCAAATTCTTCTATTATGAAGAATTTGAGTTCTTCAAAGATTATATTCCTCTATTCAAAAATTTTAAGGGTTGTGTGTGGAGGAGGTTATCACTACTAAGAAGGGAGGAGACCTTTCCTTGCATATAATTGTGGTGGAGGTATTAAAGAAGAATCATATGCCTATATTTTTATTCATTAGATCTAGCTTAGCCTAGCATATACTTGGGCTTCTTCTGCCCCTATAAACTTCCATTTTTTTGAGTTTATTTTATATAAGCATAATTCCATGCTATGTTGAAATATAAGAGGTGGAGGAGGCCAAAAGGAAATAACCCCTTTTTAGTTGTACCTTCAATTTTTTTCTTATTGTTTTATGTTCTTAGCAACTTTGTGGACATAAGATTTGAGGTAGGTCGTACAAAAAAGAATAACATGTTCCCACCAACAACCAAGATGTGGGTAGATTATGGGAGTTTTGCCAAGACCTGAGGCTGGTCGATAAAAATGTGAAAGACTAAGCTATTTTATTTTTTGTCTTATCTTATACCATTTTATGAGAATGGGGGTGCCAAAGTACGAGAAGATCTTTGGAAACTAGGCATTAAAATTGCAGGTTAAAGAGAATGGGGGTGCCAAACTTATAGTACTCATTGTCCCTTGGTCATCGATTTTCCCTGAGTGCCCTCAACCTCGTCCTCGGCACTAATATTGACCTTGTTTTCACTCCTCCATACTCTTCCTCGACGCTAGTATTGACCCTTTTTCACTCCTCCAAACTCTTCCTTGACATTGGTATTGATCTTTCACTTCTCCAAATTGACGAGCTACAACCTGGTTTCGTTAAGTTTTAGAGTATGTTAATTAAATTTAAAATTATGGCACCATTTAGCTAGGTTTTAATATTCTACAATATAATTAAGTGTATATTAGCTATATTCCATAATTCCTCCAATCAAAACATTCCAGCTCAAGAACCTTTACAACTCATGTTTTTGGCCCCACCATCTCCTGCGTCGTCAAAGAAATCCACGCGTCAACATTCCCTTGATATCGTGATCGTTAACCATCTTGCAACTCTTGATCACGTGATAGCGGGCAACCGTAGATCTTGATCTTCAACGAACTTGCTCATTCAGACGGTTGACAACTTTGACCTTAAAAGTCGAGCACCTTTTATGTTGAGATTAAAACATCTCTGCCTATTTTAAGCATGTGCATTTTAGATCCACTTTAGTAGCTCGCCAATCAATATATTAAGGTTGGCTTAATATATTAAAACATTCATAATGTTCTTTTGGCCTCTTCGAATGTGACATATGGCGCCTTCCCGTGATATCATGATCAATACAATATTTCAGAAAAGGGCTTCACGGCATCGCGGGGACCTGTGAAAACCTTACATGTAACACATCGCTGGCACAAAAAAGGGGACCCACCTAGGATGAAAATGATACCCATAAGTTGTTCATAAAGACATGACCACGAGGACATTAGAGCTAGGAAAAACTTAGGGAAAAGATAAAAGGCTGACCCGACATGAAAATAATTGAAGATGTCATGTAACCCTTAAGCTAAAAATCGGATCCTTTTTAATCGACAACTAATTTTTGATAGATTTTTCATCTTTAGAACAATTGTTGGTTGTCAATAATTGAAGATGTCATGTAACCCTTAAGCTAAAAAATTCTAATTAGTAATGACTATTCTTAACAAGTGAAAAGTTTGCAAGAATTAGGGGAAGTGTACCAGTACTCGCCATAGCTAAGTTCACGCACCCATAGATCCTAAACGATACATCAAAATTCGACAATTTTTTTGGTCCTCTCCAAACATGACTTATTCGCTTATATCAAAAATTCTACCTTCTGGGTATTAACAATGTGTGTTGTAGAACTTGTTAAATGAGAAGTGGTCAAAATAGGTGTTTTGAAGGTATCGTCTACTCTGTAACAATAACTTCGCCACTACTTGTTTATTGGACAACCAATAAAAACTTTAAAAAATTCCAATTACGAATTAAAAAACACCTAATTCGACATGTGTTTGCATGTGGGTCCGCTCACATTTAAAGGTTAATGCGAGGAGGTGGGGTGATTTATTTACCTGACAACATGATTACGTCCACTACATGTCATGTATATGTCTACTTCACCACAAGTATTAATCAACTTCACCTTGGGTTGCCGAATTTTTTTTAGCCCATACATAATTATTTGTCATGGTTTTCAAGGCTCATTATTTCATGAGCTCCCTTCCTCCCATCGTTCTCTAGCCTATGACCTCTTGTGAATGGGATCTTCATTGCCTGGTCTCATTCGATAACAGAAAGCAGTCACCACATCTTTTCTCCTTGCAAAATGTAGGTTCATTAATCAGATTTTACTACTAATATTAATGCATTTTGTTGTGTTTTTCATCATTTATTTGTATGGCATGGAGGGTTTCAATGCAATGATTTATTTTCTTTTCATATTGTACACTCATTACATAGAATGTGAAAAAAAGAGAACATTGGCATATTTTCTTCTTTTCATATTGTGCACTCATTGCATAGAATGTGAAAAAATAGAACATTGGCAGATTTTATTCAGAATCCCTCATTTCTAATCATGAAATTTAATGGGTATAGAGTTTTTGTCCAAATTTCTTGATCGGTTTGAGGATTACATTGTCTATTTGTGTTCAGGGTGTCAGTACATTTTTGAAAAATATGTTTTTTATGGCATCGAGGGTTTTAGTGCAATAATTTTTATTAATTCATACTATTAAATCATTACAAAGAATGTGAAATAAATATAACATTGTCGGATTTTATTCAGAATCCCTCGTTTTTAATCATGAAATTGAATGGGTATAAATTTTTTGTCCCAATTTCTTGACCGGTTTGAGGATTACATTATATATTTTTGTTGAGGGTTTCATTACATTGTGGAATAATATGTTCTTTATGGCATCAAGGGTTTCAGTGAAATGATTTTTTTTGACTTCATACTATTAAATCATTACATAAAATGTGAAATAAATAGAACATTGTCAGATTTTATTCGGAATCCCTCGTTTTTAATCATGAAATTGAATGGGTATAGAGTTTTTGTCCCAATTTCTTGACCGGTTTGAGGAAATTACAAATCATGCAATGTCTCCTGGTTTGAGGAAACCTCTACCCATTATTGCACCTTACATTTTCAGAAAATGATATGGGTTAATATGTTTTCCTCCACTTATTTTGTGAAAATCACAACACTCTATAATTGTCACGTATGGTTTCATTATATGCTGAAATTATTTTAGCGATTGTTAGGTAATTAGTATTCTATTTGGGTATGGGTTTTATATGTTTCAGGTATTATATTTTTCCCATAATGATATATTAACATCAAATTAATTATATATGGTATCCTAATATGCAATATAGATTGCATCTTTTTGCTTCATACTGCCCTTTTCTTATTGTGAATTATCCTTTAAATACATATTCCTTTTATGCACTTCCAAACAACATATGCAAGATATCCTTATTAATACACTGGCCTATGTGACATATGTTGTCCAATTTGACTGTCTTCATCTACTTCTCACACGTAGTTTATTGTCTCTATGAATCGTCAAGGCATCATTTTAGTCCTTCACACATTCTGTCAAAAGGTCATTAAGGTCTTGCTACTTATCCTTTATCTGCTACACAATGACATTGATAAAGGTTTGCATGAATGAATTTTGTATGTTTGGTCTTCTTATTATGTTAATCTATTTTCCTCCACTTATCTTGTCAAATTCGAAACACTATATGGATTCCATGTATGGTTTCATTATATGCTACATGTATGGTTTCATTATATGCTACAATTATTTCAGTGACTGTAAAGTAATTATTATTCTATTTGGGTATGCGATTTCTTTGTTTTAGTAATGCGGTTTTGAAGACATTGATATATTAGTATCAAATTAATTATATGTATATATGTATATATGTATCAATTTATGTATATATATATATATATATATAACTATATAAGATTGTATACATATATATAAAATCTTATAATCCTATATAGATATATATATGTATAATGTTGTTGTTTCTATATAATATTGATTATATGTATAGTGGGAACAACCATACCTTAAGTGTATCTTAATGTAACAATTTTAGGGATAAATTTAAGTGGCAACCTAAGGTTGCAAGCATAATAAGTTGTAAATTTAATTGGTAGTTGTTATTAATGGAGTATCAGTCCTTAAAGGACTAGTTTGGTATAAAAATAAAAGAAAATTATAAGGAAGAATGGTCCATTATGCATGCATTAATTAGAATTAATGTTTGAGTTGGACCTTGAGTTGAAGAGCCACTTATTGACTATTTTAGGTTTTATTTCTCATTTTCACTCTAGTTTTTCCAGGTTGCATGTTAAAATAAATTAGTCATATTCCTATTGTTTATGTTATTTCAATGTTTGTTCTTTGTATTTATAACAAATAAACTCATGGAAAGTAGAAAAAGGGAATGAAGGTGATGATTGTGGTTAAGAATGAGTAGAAGGTGATATTATTTTAATTGGACAAACATTAGAAGTCTAGAAATTAGATCTTACCTAGTGAACCAATGTGCCTACTAATTGTGTTGGTTATTGAATATTGTGTAAAAATGGTTTTGGGTAACTTTTATATTATATATATATATATATATATAAATGATTCCAAAATATCGACTTAAAGTCTACAAAAAGGTTCATAATACATCCAATTACATTCATAAATACGTGTCATCTTTCATGACATTTATTATACAAAACATTGAAAAATAAATTTACAATTCAAGACTTAGGCATTTTGTCACCTTAAGTTCTACAATAATCATTCAATAATAAAATACAATAGATATATGAAGATATCTTCATTTGATCTTCAATCCAACTACTAATCTTCAAACATGAAGACGAGAACAAGGTTCAGGCGCTTTTTCCGCCCAACCTCAAAGCTTACGCTTCCTTGGAATTCTTTATTCATTCAAAGAATACCCGACCCTGCATGAATCGCTTAACAAAAAGAAGTCAACAAGCAGGATGAAATCTGATGCGTGCCTAGTATAACTAGTAATTCCACAAGCATTTTCATTTTTCTAATTCATTTAAGAAACAAGCAAGTTCGATACTAGGATATGGTAGAGAGTTATAAATATTCCATCTATTTCAATGGTCCTTAAGTTACTTGGCCAAGTAAAATGTCATGCATGAAAAATAATAGTAGTTTTGGAAAAGCAAAACTACACTCTCTATAAACCCATATTCGACACCCGTCTCGGAAGATAACTTTCCAAACACATGTCATGCGCATTCAATTATCAAGCATGCATGGTTCCATTCAAAATAAAAAATAATCTTTCTCAAACACATGAAATGCACTTTCATTTTCAAGCAAACATGGTTTTTAATACAATAATTTCACAGTTTTAAATCACAAATAACATTATGTTCAAATTTCAAATAAAATAAAGGAGGTGTATCTCAAGTATGTAACTAAGTACATATAAAACAAGAATTAAATGAGCACACATTCTTTCGGTTCATTTACTCAAGAAATTCCATCACAATTCAATATAATCCTCTACTAATTCGTTTAATTTTCAAGTAATTATATTTAAAATTATATTTCCTTTTCTTTTTTGTTTTTCATATTTCCCTTAAAATAATATATTTTCAAAACATAAACACCTCATATTTACACTTCAATTTCTTAACAATTTAATATCAATCCTAAAGAATTGTCAAATTTCACTCAAGTTTTTCAAGCATATTTAATACACAAAATTATTTAATCTTTTCATTTTGGATAATAATCAATAATTTAATTTAAATCAAAATCACTATCCTTCCTGTTTGCATTATTTTGAGAAATTATTTGTTTGACAGTTCCGGTTTTTCTGAAGCTTTTTCTAAATTTAAATAAATCTAAAACATTACATTTTATGAGTGCATCTTTTCAAATTTGCAAAAACAGAATTTACTAACAACAAAATCTCCTGTTCCTTGATTGTTTTTTGTTCAAGCTTGTTTAACCATTTTTTGTTTAAGTTATTCTTTGTCTCCATAAAATTTTAGTTTGGTGTTTGATCATTTTCCTAAATTTGACAAATCATAGTGACAGGTTTTATGTTCAAATTAAAGTACAAGAATAAAAGAGAAAGAATTAAACCCAGATGTGAATTGACTGTAAATTTGATGAATATTAATTCCATTGAATCTACCTGGTATTCCTGTAGCTGTGTGTTCCCTGATTCTAGTTTTTTGGTGTCTCCTTTGTCAATTTTTTGTTCTATTCTTTTGCTGTGAATTCCCTCTGTCTTCTAGCCACAACTTAAACTTTGTTCCTTGCTTATCAGGTAAGTAATGTGCCAAAATCAATCTAAACATCAACTGCTCTTCCAATATATGGTGCACCTCCTTTCCTTACTTCTATTCTCCTTACTTCTATCCTCCTACTTCTCACGCACCCTTCACAGTTCTCTTTTTTTGTTTTCTGTGAACAAAACCCAACTCCCTTATTTCCTACTCACCTCACACCTCTCCTTGTTTCTTGTTGTTCTCTTTTCTCTATTCTCTGTAGCCGCGCCTTCCCTTCTCCATCTCCCACGCACATGAGGGAATATCTTCTATCTTCCAATCCTCCTCCCCACACATTCTCCTCTCCTTCCCACTCTGCCACGCGCCTCCTTCCTTCCTCCTATCACGTGCCCTTTAGAGGTTCTCTCTTCAATGAACACAAAGTGAAAATCCTTCTCACTAGTTGCACATGAGTTCTTTGCACTACATTGTCCCCTCCTTCCTTCCACGCATATTTTAAAGACAAATTTTATTTTGTGCCTTTTCTTTTTCTTCTGTTCTAAGCTTTCTTCCTCCTTATACTGGCTGTGCATGACGATATGTTGAATGAGAAAACAATACAAATCAAAACTCCCTCTTCTCTAGCGCATGGGAAATTCCAAGTATTCCCCCAATAAAAATCCTTAAAAATGTCTGTTTTCTGCTTCCCTTGCAAAAACGGATTTCCTCTCTTCTTTTTCTCATGCAAAATGGTGAAGTTCCCCCTTAAGTCAGATCCACAAATTCAGTTTTTGATCTCCAGCCAAATGACCATAACTCCAAGTTCTTTTATTTAATTGCATGCAAAATTCATTGCAAGATAATTGTTTTCAAATTGATAACTATTGCTTTGTTTTTAATTTCAATTCCATTTTGAACGTATTTCTATTTTCTAATTTTTTTTCCAATAATTTAGAATAAAAGCATTATTATTTTCAACTGAAAATAAAAGATTTAAATAAAGAAAATTGAATAAAATCATTTTTCTCACAATAATATTTAAATTTCCATTTAAAACAAACATATTCTTTTTCGCAATTTTTGTTCAACAAATGCATAGCCATTAGAATAATTAAAAATTAAACCATTTACTCATGCAAATTATGTTCCAATTATTTAAGTGGTGTGTGAGATTCCATCATCCTCATAAACGTCTAATGGCTAAAATGACTCTACCTAAACAATGTTCTCGCCTTCATTCTCGTTCACCTATTCCTGCATTCACTTGCACTCAATTTCTCATCAGCAATGGCAATCCCCGAATTTCATAATAATGAATTCAAAATCATTTCATTTGCATTTGCATTTCAATTTAAATCTATATAATCATCTAACATAAACATTGAAATTCTCATGATTAACAATTGAAATAAAATAATTGATAAAATCAGTACGTGACATCCTTCCCCTCTTGGAAGAGACATTGTCTCGATGTCTTATTAATCAATCAATGAGCACAGTATCTCAATCAGTAAAACATAGTATCCCAATCATAATGAAATAATAACCAACATCATAGTTCTTAAAACATAAGCATAAGTAATCCATAGTAGCATCCACGCTATCCAAGTTCACAACATGTGAATTAAAAACCAGAGTATCAAGTCTCTCTTGCATTAAGCAAATACTACTCTAAGAAAACAAATGAGGAAAATGACGGTCAATCATCACAGAATCCTCCCATGTAGCACTATCCTCAGTATACTGGTCCCACTGGACCTTGTACTGAGTACTATCCCAGTTAACGCTAGTCTATCAGCAACTGGATTAATGACTTCCAGTACATCAAAGGGTCCTACAAATCTCAAAGCCAACTTGATGATTTCCAAAAATACGAAGATTTACAAAACATCCATCCTATGCAGCAATCTTGTCCTTTCTAGATCTTGCTTCAAGTGTCCTTACTATTAGATAGGTAAATTTTGTATGCTTCACACATACTTACTCTCCCAAAGAGCTTTATTCCATAAATACATCCAATATATAATAATAACTATACTTAGTGATCGAAATTCATTGGTCCATGAATTTATCCTTAGTATAACCCAAATGGAAGAGGAATGTCGATGTATTGTGCACTACATCGTGGGTCCAATCCTTTTCATTTGTATTTACACTTTTAAACAACTCATAACCCGAGTCCATCCGCCACTTACACATTCATTATCCTTACCATAAAGTATTTTACCTTAATTACTTGTCTATCTCGAGCATAACCTTGCTCCTAGACACTCATAAATTTTGATACTACTCCACACTTAAGCTTTGTTATCAATTAAGTTCATCGATCACTTCGTTCTATTATTCCTTTTTGACATTTTATCAAGTCTATGATTATATCCAAGCCTTTTTCAGCTTTAATAGAGTTTCCTTTTTTCCAAATAATGGTCCAAACTTCAATTTTTGAGTTTACAATTCATTCAAGATTTAGTCCACCATTTTAATTATTTGACTAAAATAATACATTGCAAATTTATTCAAATGAATGTTTCATGGTATGATTTTGGTTTACACAACCCTATCATTATTTGCTAAACTGAAATAACATTTCAGGTTTACTAAGTAACTGCTTACCCACAATATATTATTTAGGATCAAAATCCTATAAGTCAAGTTTCCAAAAACTGTTGGTTTCTTTAATGAGTCTATCCACCAGAACATTATGTTAATTCTACTAACATCGACATATCAATTTGCCTTGTGTTCTACCATTTTCCTTCTATAATCTCAAGTGAGTTACATTTCCTACCAATGATGTCTTCTGGTCTTCATTTCCTGGCGTACTAGACATTACCTTGCTATATTTTGTGCAACTTCTTACTCTATCTTCGTCTAGATGATAGTGGATCCTTATCTGAAAATTCCCTTTATCTTTCTCATGTCCTAACTCTGACATTATTTTCCTCATTCCATTCTCAAATCTTCCGGATTTTGGACACATAGGTTCTTTTATATCCAACAATAGTCTATCCTTTGACTAAGTGATAACCTATTTTGATCTTACACCATTATTATTCTTCCTGTAAATGGTTATTGGTTTTGGAGAGATAATCCCATTTATCTCAGGACATCCATACCTTGGATTTTCTTTGTCCTTGGATTTTTTTCAAATATGCAATTCATCTTTTAACTCAATCTAATTTCCTTGATTTAATCTGGTACTAATTTTTGAGTATTAATTCCCATTCAATCACGTTGATCTCTAGATAATAAAAAAATTATTTGCATATCTAATCATCAAACATAAACATTCAACTCCATGATTTCTTAATTATATAGGAGAGTCTTAACTTCAATATATCCATTTGGAGCACAAGTAACAATTATGATGTTCTTCTCCGTAAAATTTTCAGCATTTCTTGCTAAGTGAAAATTCAATGATGTTTTGTCATGACAATAGATGCTTCCTTTTGAAAGTGTTTCTCTTTTAATTATAAGAGCTACTTAAAGTAAAGTCTTGTCAATAATACGACTTCCTTTAACTTACTAGGCATCCCTCCTATGTTCCTATCCTTATAGAGTTTCATTATCTCCAATGATATTCAATCGCATTGGCAAATCTTAAACCCAATATTCCCTTCCAATTCTTAGGATGGAATCCTTAATTGTTGACTAGTCCGATTGTTTATAGATTTCCCCCACTTTATAAGGCTATAGTCAAGATCCAATATACAACTCATTCAAGTTTAATTCCTACTTATAGGTGATAAAGAGTAATCCAGTACATAATCCAACTTAATAGCTTTTAGTCTCATCATAAGGTCTCTCTCTTTATTGATTGAACTTCTTGTCCCAAATAGGTTATCTTTAACCCAAGGTTTCTTTCAAAGTATGGTAGTGATTAAGTGATTTAATCATTCTCATTTAGATATTTTGGTGTGGTTCACATAATGTCACATCTTACTTTTTTTTCACTCCATCTCAATGGCTTATATAGCTAACTTTTTTTCATCCATAGGTTTCTTAGCATAGTAAGCTTCAGTGTTTTCACAACATGGATATATTTCATATAGAAATAACATCATTATTTAAATTCTCTGTATAAAGTATATAAGAGTATAGAGACACTTTCTTCCAATCATGAGTCTCTCAGATCTTTCCTTGTCAGTCCATGGACATTGATCTTCCTTATCATGCTCAAGTTATCTACCTATCCTTTTCTAAGGCATTGATAATAATATCCTTTGATCTTTAGATTAGATAATCATAAGGTATAAAGGTCATAGTTCTTAACCTTTCCATTTGTCCTTTTTCCCTTGTGGTCATAAAATGTATGACTTAATTGTCCTTATGACTTGCAAAGAAGTCATAACCAAGTTTTTTGTTGGGTGGAGTACTTAGCTTGAGTCAATCCACTCTCTTCCTTCCCCCCCTTAGTGTTTCCATAACTTTCGTTCTTCTTACGTTGAACTTCTAGCAATTTACTTGCTTCTTTGGTAAGGGTTTGTCATTCCTTCTTGTTGAATTTTCATTGCCTTACCTTACCTCATGGCATATCTTAAATACACTTTTCTCAAAGTTATATTTTTCATTGTTTCCTTTTATCTCACAGATTCAGCATATTGGATCATTCAGTAGGAGATCCAATGAATAATCAACAACAAAGAACATTCCATCTTCTTTCTAATATCCTTTTTAATGGAGGAATATCCATTCTCACAAACCTCTTTTGTTGATGTACTTCTCACTCAGAGTGTTGCTTTCCTTGCAACTCCTAGTGTCCTGACACATAGAGCCATGTTGCATTCCTATTCCCCTTTTGGAACCATTATTCATAAGTTGTTTGATTCCAAAAACTTCAATAACCTCATTGATTGTTTCCTCTGACCGTTCTGGTCTTTTCTCAATTCCTCGGTACCAACTCTTTTCTAACAAGATATTTATCTTAACACAAAAGTTTAAGTCATGAGTTCCCAACCCTTGAGGATACTTCCTTCATTCATATCCTACTTTGAACAATCTAATTTATGCTGACTTGCATACATAGATTCGTAGTGTTTACACTAATCCAAGAGTTCCTGACTCTTTTACAATTGTAGGTTGCTACAATTCAATTTATCTCATTCCTACTCATTCTCTTTTTCTTAGTCATGTATGTACATGTTATTCTTCCTAACCTTCCTACATAACCTGATTGCATAATCTTCTGCAATCCTAGGTTTTATCATAAGTTGTTTAGTTTAGGAATTCTGATTCCAGGGATGAATCTTTAACTAGCCCCAATTTACACAAGTTACTAATGTTTACATCTTCCTTTTCACTTCCTTAAGTTCTTTTCTCTTGCCGTTCTGGCACAAGAACCTTTATCTTTTGATAAGGTTTACGCATTATTGCGTAATGAGCTCATAGGTTTCAGTGCAGAACCTGGTAGCTTTGATACCAAATGTAAAGAGCGAAGGTCTTTAATTCCAAATAATCTTATAATTCCTTTAATAAGTTCATTTACATTCCATATATATAATAACTCCAATCAAAAACTTTATTTAATCCAAATGATTCCAAAATATCGACCTAAAGTCTACAAAAAGGTTCATAATACATCCAATTACATTCATAAATACGTGTCATCTTTCATGACATTTATTATACAAAACATTGAAAAAGAAATTTACAATTCAAGACTTAGGCATTATGTCGCCTTAAGTTCTACAATAATCATTCAATAATAAAATACAATAGATATATGAATATATCTTCAAACATGAAGATGAGAACAAGGTTCAGGCATTTTTTCCGCCCAACCTCGAAACTTACGCTTCCTCGAAATTCTTTAGTCATTCAAATAATACCCGAACCTGCACGAATCGCTTAGCAAAAAGAAGTCCACAAGCAGGATGGAATCTGATGCGTGCCTAGTATAACTAGTAATTCCACGAGCATTTTCATTTTTCTAATTCATTTAAGAAACAAGCAAGTTCAATACTAGGATATGGTAGAGAGTTATAAATATTCCATCTATTTCAATGGTCCTTAAGTTACTTGGCCAAGTAAAATGTCATGCATGACAAATAATAGTAGTTTTGGAAAAACAAAACTACACTCTTTATAAACCCATATTCGACACTCGTCCCGAAAGATAACTTTCCAAACACATGTCATGCGCATTCAATTATCAAGCATGCATGGTTCCATTCAAAATAAAAAATAATCTTTCTCAAACACATGAAATGCACTTTCTTTTTCAAGCAAACATGGTTTTTAATACAATAATTTCACAGTTTTAAATCACAAATAACATTATGTTCAAATTTCAAATAAAATAAAGAACGTGTATCTCAAGTATGTAACTAAGTACATATAAAAAAAGAATTAAATGAGCACACATTCTTTCGGTTCATTTACTCAAGAAATTCCATCACAATTCAATATAATCCTCTTCTAATTCATTTAATTTTCAAGTAATTATATTTAAAATTCTATTTCCTTTTCTTTTCTCTTTTTCATATTTCCCTTAAAATAATATCTTTTCAAAACATAAACACCTCATATTTACACTTCGATTTCTTAACAATTTAATATCAATCCTAAAGAATTGTCAAATTTCACTCAAGTTTTTCAAGCATATTTAATACATAAAATGATTTAATCTTTTCATTCTGGATAATAATCAACAATTTAATTTAATTCAAAATCACTATCCTTCTTGTTTGCATTATTTTGAGAAATTAGCTGTCTGACAGTTCTGATTTTTTTGAAGCTTTTTCTAAATTTAAATAAATCTAAAACATTATGTTTTATGAGTGCATCTTTTCAAATTTGCAAAAATAGAATTATAAACAACAAAATCTACTATTCCTTGATTGTTTTTTGTTCAAGCTTGTTTAACCATTTTCTATTTAAGTTATTCTTTGTCTCCATAAAATTTCAGTCTGGTGTTTGATCTTTTTCCTAAATTTGACAAATCACAGTGACATGTTTTCTGTTCAAATTAAAGTACAAGAATAAAAGAGAAAGAATTAAACCTAGATGTGAATTGACTGTAAATTTGATGAATATTACTTCCATTCAATCTACTTGGTATTCCTGTAGCTGTGTGTTCCTTGATTCTGGTTTTTTGGTGTCTCCTTTGTCAATTTTATGTTCTATTCTTTTGTTGTGAATTCCCTCTGTCTTCTGGTTGCGCCTTAAACTCTGTTCTTTGCTTATCAGGTAAGTAATGTGCCAAAATCAATCCAAACATCAACTGCTCTTCCAATCTTTGGCGCACCTCCTTTCCTTACTTCTATTCTCCTTACTTCTATCCTCCTACTTGTCACGTACCCTTCACAGTTCTCTTGTTTTGTTTTCTGTGAACAAAACCCAACTCCCTTATTTCCTACTCACCTCACACCTCTCCTTGTTTCCTGTTGTTCTTTGTTCTCTATTCTCAGTAGTCGTGCCTTCCCTTCTCCATCTCCCACGTGCATGAGGGTATATCTTCTATCCTCCAATCCTCCTCCCCACACATTCTCCTCTCCTTCCCACTTTGCCACGCGTCTCCTTCCTTCCTCCTGTCACACACCCTTTAGAGGTTCTCTCTTTAATAAACACAAAGTGAAACTCATTCTCACTAGCCGCGCATGAGTTCTTTGCACTACATTGTCCCCTCCTTCCTTCCACGTGTATTTTAAAGACATATTTTATTTTGTGCCTTTTCTTTTTCTTCTATTCTAAGCTTTCTTCCTCCTTATACTGGTCGCGCATGAGGATATATTGAATGAGAAAACAATACAAATCAAAACTCCCTCTTCTCTAGCACATGGGAAATTCCAAGTATTCCCCCAATAAAAATCCTTAAAAATGTCTGTTTTCTGCTTCCCTTGCAAAAACGGATTTCCTCTCTTCTTTTTCTCATGCAAAATGGTGAAGTTCCCCCTCAAGTCAGATCCACAAATTCAGTTTTTGATCTCCAGCCAAATGACCATAACTCCAAGTTCTTTTATTTAATTGCATGCAAAATTCATTGCAAGATAATTGTTTTCAAATTGATAACTGTTGCTTTGTTTTTAATTTCAATTCCATTTTGAACATATTTTTGTTTTCTAATTTTTTTCCAATAATTTAGAATAAAAGCATTATTATTTTCAACTGAAAATAAAAGATTTAAATAAAGAAATAATAAATTGAATAAAATCAATTTTCTCACAATAATATATAAATTGCCATTTAAAACAAACATGTTCTTTTTCACAATTTTTATTCAACAATTGCATAGCCATTAGAATAGTTAAAGATTAAACCATTTAATCATGCAAATTACGTTCCAATTATTTAAGTGGTGTGTGAGATTCCATCATCCTCATAAATGTCTAATGGCTAAAACGACTCTACCTGAACAATGTTCTTGCCTTCATTCTCGTTCACCTGTTCCCGTGTTCATTTGCACTCAATTTCTCATCAGCAATGACAATCCCCGAATTTCATAATAATGAATTCAAAATCATTTCATTTGCATTTAAATTTAAATTTAATTTTCAATCTATATAATCATCTAACATAAACATTAAAATTATCATGATTAATAATCAAAATAAAATAATTGATAAAATCAATACGTGACAATATTTAATTTGATATAGATATCTATGTATATAAGATTATATATATATATATATATATATACACACACAAGATATATATATATATATATATATATATATATATATATATATATATATATATGTATGTATATATAATCTATATATATATATATATATATATATATATATATATATATATGTATGTATATATAATCTTATATATATAGATATATATCTATATAAGATTATAGGTATATATAATGTTGTTGTATATATATTATATATATATATATATATATATATATATATATATATAATCTGATATAGGTATAATGAGTCTTCGAAACCATGGGAGATAATTATGTAGGGGCTAAAAATTTCCTAGTAACCCGTGGTGAAGTAGACCTATACCCATGGTGAAGTAGACGTATACGTGGCATGTAGTGGACATAATTATGTGGTTGGGTTAATAAATTCCCCCCTCTCCTAGCATTAAAACTTTAAATGTGAGTAGGCCCACATGGAAAGACATGTTGAATTAGATGTTTTTTTAATTTGTAATTGGAATTTTTTCATTCAAGGCACCATTTAAATCAAACATAAATGGAAACTGCATTATGAAATGACCAAATTTTTCCCACCGAATTTACAATAAATAAAATAACATATATTAATTCATATATAAAACTAAATTTATGCAAAGCCATCATAGATATGAATTAAACCACATATAAAAATGAATTCATTCAAGTCTATGTAGAAATCAAACATAAATGGCAACTACAATATGAAATGACCGATTGTCTCCCATAAAGATTCAATTTTGAAAAACATCCACCATAATTCAATGCATTCATTTTACACATTTGAATGATTTAATAAGAGGGAATTTGCAAGGTCAATTTCATTATGAATTCTCCTCTGCTTTCACTGAATATCATCTATAAAATTCAAAGCTTATGAAGACAATTGTGATACGATCCTTTGTTTGGTACACCCAAAATAACTAATTTCTTGTTCTTTTTTATCAATATATTATTTTATATTTATGTACTCAATGTCTACATTATTTTGAGGCATAGAAATTATACTATTTTTAGTCAACTATTCAAAAACAAAGGGTCCAAATTTAGAAATAGAAGCATTATCCATTTTTTAATCATATCATAGTTACATCTTTATCTCCTACATCCTATCATTCATGTTAAGCCTTCAAACTGCATAAATCATATCACAGTTACATGCATTTGTATGTGTGTGTATATATGCATATGCATGTGTAACATCCCTCCTCTTAATATTCAAGTAAACTCAAGAATTTACGAGAAGGTAAATAAACTTAGTATACATGTGAGAGAGATTTTTTTTTTAAAATAACATTTACATAAGCATAAGAAATAAAGTACAACTTTCTAGATAGTTTCAAACTTGAAATGATACATAATCGCAGATGGAATCAAAGAGAAGTCCTTACACTTTTCATTTATATTACATAAAATGCACTTGGCAAAGAGAATAGTTTTACCTCATAAGTTCAAGTGTCATATGCCATAACATGGAGTTCACTGCATCTGGAATGTTGATATCTATCTTCACAAGCCTCAGTGAGTCTTCTGCTATAGAGGGAGAGCATCATCTAAGTGCTTTTCCTCCAACCACAGACTCAAGCGGTCCCCCACACACTTCCTAACTGGAAGTGGCACTGCCCTTCACGAAGGGGCTAGATATAAGGAACTATCAAGTTTCTCCATTTGAGTCTTGGTGATGTGTCCTACGAAACTCAATCGACCATACAACTCTAGACCCCTTCTAGCTAAGTATGATCATTCTAATTGGTCATTCCATCTAGACACGCACCTTTGACTCGTCTTAGAAACTATCTCATCCTATAGTTTTACTTAATTTATTTGGTACTCTAGACACGATCTTGTCTGAACTGAAAAATCCATTCTAGCCAATCGGACTTAGAACTAATCCTTAATCCAAGATATACATGTAATATAAATATTTAGATATTTCTAACCTTTTTAAGAGTCCCTTATTACATTCTTGCAATGTCTTGGGTTTATGTCTTTCTGTTATTTTACTCTCTAGATTCTAATACCAAACATCTTTGATGCATTGAGACGAGTTTCAACATTATCATAGAATATGTTAAAGTATTACAAAGAATCTTCATGTCTTGTTCTATGGTTTTCTCGACCTTTCACTATCAATCAATATATATAAATAATAATGTCACATCCAACATAAGAGATGTAGGTTTCCAAAACCTTTTGGTCTTAATACTAGGGTTTAAATTCTCTAATCCAATATGTGGAAATATTAAACATCCCTATTTTCCATTGATATAACAAAACAAAAGAACAAATACCTCTAGTCCTCCTAAACCTCTTGGCATTGTTTGACCACACATTTCACCTAACACAAGTAAACATAATATACGAGGTATACCCAATCCATATAATACCTTAATGGAAAATTTCATTTCAAAACTAGTGTTTTGACTAAGTTCATTCGATCAACCCTAATAGGTTTGAATCAGAAAAAGATAATAAAATACATCTGACCACCTAGTCTCCTTAAGTCTATTGACTTTCAATTAGGATCGGTTAAGAAGTCAAAAATGACTTCTTTTGAATAAAACTACCACATAAGCCTTTATCAACAATCACAATTACATCAATCATTAGTGTTGGAGTTTCAACTTCCAAACAAACCCTACTCAGAGATGATTATAATAATGATGCAAAGCAATTGGATAATTACGTCTTTTATGCACCTAGGGGTGAACCCACATAAGTGGTGAACACTTTTGTGGAGGAAGGGAAAAGTCATTTTTTCCCTCTACACAAAGTGAAGGGGTTCGGAGAACCAAATTGTTCGCTCGAACCCCTTTGACATGTGAGCGGAAATATTAAAATAAAGGGGTTCGAACGAACTAGGGTTCGATCGAACCCCCTTTAATTGGGATTTTTTTAAAAAACTCCATCATTTTCTTGGACCCCGTGAATTTTTCTCTTTATTTTAAAGTGTTGAACCCCTTAAAGTAGGTTCGGCTGAACACCCTTTTTCCCCTATCTCCTAAAAAAAATGATTTTTTTGTAAAAAATTGTCATTCGAAGCTCAATTTGAAAATGAAAATATAAAAAAATTCAGAAACCCAACTAGATAATGATAGTCCTCGGAATGAGTTATCCATCGAATATAATTTTAATATGATTTGCTTTTATTATGTATTTTATTTTTTAGTTTTATTAAACATAGGTTTTTCACTGAAAATCAAAATCTCTGGTCTGCACATGTGAAAAAATAGAAGATTATCAAAATAAATTTTTAAAAAATATGTTGAGGCTGGGTATTGATGTCCTTGATCCATTAAAAAATAAAAAATGAATTTCAATGTATACAAAAAAAGTTTTGTTGTATACAGTCCGCCTATGTCTAAAAAGCAATTGGTTTGACTTTGAAACTTGATTAAGGAAAAAATATTCAATGAAAAACTATGAGACCAAATGAAAGTGCTAGATACCATAGTTAGAAATCTAAATTCAAAAAAATTAGAATTTTATCCTTCATACAAAAAAAGTTATGTTGTATACGGTGAGCGTCACTTTTTAAAAATGTTGTTTTTTGAAAAAAACCAGTTTTCGTGGGAGATGGAAAAAAAAGTGCAATCTGATTCCAAAAATTTTGATTTTTTTTTTTTTTAGAATCTAGAGACAAAATGTGATGAGACTCTAGTTTGCATCATTTTCAAATTCCTCACGGTTTAGCCGCTACAAGAATCCGAAAATGAAAATTTAGTTAAAAACAATAATTGCAGTGTCCAGTTTACCCAAAAATTGTAAACCACTATTGTGGGATCACCCCTAGCACTAAATAAGTTCTAATACACATATAATATGAGTGAAATAACTTTCCAATTTTCTTATATGCATGTACTCTAGAGCTATTTAAATAGCATTATCTTGAAACATAGGAAAAGACAATATATTTCTTAAAATAATCTTTCTCGAAATAAATCATCATAAGAAATAGTTGCTATCGAAAAGGATAAGAGGGTATTCACATCCTTGGTACACCCTTTCCCCTAGATTTGTTTTATAAAATGACATGCAAAACTCAATTGCGCATAAGGAAAAACTATAATCATGACGCAACATTGTCACTTCAGTAACATAATGATATTACCTCACTAAAATCTCCTTTAAGGAAAAATAGAAAATATATGCTTCCGAAGCCTTGTATACATCTATGGATCTATCTTTGTTTTCGAATAGATAATTCACTTAAGACTTATAATGTCTTCCTTTTTTAGTCCATACTTTGGACTTATTTTGTCTTCTTCCCAGATGAGTACGAGTCTATTTGAGTCATCTGATTCAAAAAATTCGTCGAAGAAAAGAACTGATGTGAAATGCGATTGCAGGATACACACAAAATGGATCTGTCGAAAAGATTTTAAACTTTCAAGCAAAGAGTAGTTGGCGGGTGCAAACAGGCTCTGCAACCATTGCCAGAGTCCTTATTTATATTCAAAATTAGAGCCTCAGAAGAGGGTAAAGACATTCATCCAAGCATAAGTAAGGCGTTTGCAAGGTGGCTAATAAGCTATACATACGAATAACCGCAAAATCCTACAAAATAAGCATAAACGAATCCCCTATGAACAAGGAATGATGTTTGCCATGGTTTCTACTATCCTGGCATACAAGCATGCTTAATATGGTCACAAAGACATGTATGCTTAATACAACTACAAAGACAAGGAAGGCGTATACATGGCGGCTATAGGAGGATACACTCTCATTTGTTTAAAGGGAAGATTTAGATTACAAGCCCACAGAGTGTCTCATAGAGACAGAGAGGAAAAGACCCATCATTCATTATTATTGATCCATTGTACTGCCTTCAATTGATTGACACGAAGAAGATAAGTTAAGGTGAATTCTCATACCTGGACTTCATAAAAAAATAGATCTTCTATCAACTGGTTAAGCCATCCTAATGACTCTTCAGTGCCTCGAAACCCTTCTCTTCTAAAAGGTTTATCTCCATTGCCCGTGCCCATTACTTACACTCTTCTTTTTTTGTTTTAAAACCCAAATAACTAACTTCTATCTTTTGAGATTGCTATAAACTCTACCCTCGATAACCAAAACCGTTCGTCCCTTAAAGTCCAATATGATTCCACTTAAGAGTTGTTAAGCAACTGCCCACTCAGTTGCGGGTAACTGAACTCAAGGTTATTAGAAGATTTCACTATTAAGTCACGGTATCATAGGCAAAAACTTTGCTTAAACTCTAGCTACATTAGCCTGCACTAGAAGTGGAGCGATGAGTCTTTAAAGATCACTTCTTTTTTTAATAAAAAGCTTCTCAAACATTCCCATCTTAACCTTCATTAACGAGCCTATAAAATTTCTTATTCGGCGGCTTGCAAGCATAAATGGAGTTATCGGTCATTAAAGACCACTTCAAATGAATAAAGCTTCTCTTAGCTCAAGAATATTTACATAATAATAATCTAAAAATATATGTATTAATACCAATAGGGTTTATAATGATTAGATGTAAACTTATGCACAAAAAGTGGTTGAGTTGAGATATTCTCCCCCTTCATGAATAGAATAAAATCACGTCAATTCCGATTAGACGAAATCTGGAATTCGACATCAAAACTACCAACAAGAAACATATTATCAATTATACCAAAATACGCAATTGAGGTCACAACATAAACTCATTTACGACATAAGAAGCGACGTGTTCGACATAAAGTTGTCTTAGTCGCAAAGCAACTAATGTTCAACCTTGATGACGTCACTTTCCCCAAAATGACTAGGTTGACGTTAAACAACTTGAAAAAAAGACTTTAAACGACATCGACAATTTGTCGAGTTGAGAAATAAACTTAAACCAAAAAGGGTTGAGTATCACTTACCCGACTCAACTAGATTCACCATTTTGCACCAACACTAGACCTAAGATGGCAACAACTTGCTCTTTTTCTTGTATCTATACCCTTCTCTCTAATGATGCTCTCCCTCCCTTTCTTGGAGGGGCAAAAACCTGTTCCCTGAATGCAACTTGCAATCACCAACTCGAGATTAGTGTATCATTAATCATTTCATAATCCTTATGAAATCATCACATCTTGACAACTTTTAAACACATGTCAATTATAGTCAAATAAACATAACTCATGAAAACATTAGTTTTTCCAGACATTTTTACTAAACATCATATCATTGAATCATGCGTAATCATCTACTAATTACTTCAAAAGTAAAAAGTAAAACATAGTTAAGGTTAGGGGTGTAACATGTATGTATGTGGATATGTATATGTATGTATGCATATGCATATGTATGTATGTATGTATGTGGATATATATATATATGTATGTATGTATTTACACATATACATATATGTATGTATGAATGTATCTAAGAATCCAAACACAATTTTAATGTTCTCTTCTTCATAACAAAATATGTATATATGAATGTAAAGATCGTATGCATGATGTGAAATTTTGTAAATGATCAAAATATTGTGCAATATAATGCTCCAATAAAAACTCTTATTGTTGTGCATGCAATATTGTAAGGATGATTTGATGTGGGAATGTTACTACCCCCGTTTATTACAATTTTTTTCAAGGCAAGCGAGAGCTAAACCAAGTATGTGGATTATCAACATACCAATGAAACTGTGTGTGTTAACACACTAAACTATATTGGGACATTTTGCTTTGAATGCATTGTGATATGTTTATAATATGTGTTATATTGTGTTCATAAATATTATGTTCTTACAAATGTATATTTTTTTGGATGATTATATATAATATACATTGGACTCTTAATGGTAGGCATGTGAGGACTTCTTGGCATTAAGCAAAAGACATCAAGCGTTGACCATAGTTAAAGTCTTTGACTTTACTTTGGAAATGACCTAGTAGACAACATGTGTTTTCATATATGACTGAAACATAGATGAATTGAGTAATACTATACATTAATTATGAGATTAATTAGATTAGATTAATTATATATGTATGTATATACACACACATATATATATATAGGTATATATGCACATACATATATGTTGTTACATGCATATATGTATGTACATATATACCTATATATATATATATATATATGTATATACACATATATAATTAATTTGTAGTATTACTTATATATATTATTGTGCATGCAATTAAAATCTAATAGTAATATATATGTGTGTGTGTGTGTGTAAAATCTATACATGAATAAACAATTATAATTAGGTGTTTTTTAATTTTGTAATCAAATTCATTTTTATTGTTTTATTGGTAAACACTGAAACATAGTGGAATTAGTGATACCACATAAAATACATGGCCAAAACATACTACAAACATATAAGAGATACAAATTTGAGGTTCCAATATATAACAACAACAACATTAGGACATTTTATAATCATATTAGAGTTATATATTTAATCAAAATGCAATCATAGATTAGGTGGTACCATACAAAATGCATGGATGAAACATACTTCAAACATATCAACATATTACTGAAACCTTGTATTCAATTTCTTGTCACCTGTTACAAATGTGAGGTTCCAAATGTATAACAACAACATTATCACATATTATAATCATATCAGAGTTATAACATGAACCAAAAAAAATAGATTTGCTATGCAAAGCAGATCATTAAAATACACTATATCATTGATCGAAAAATAGAATTCATTACAAACATAATCAGTTCTCCATATTGCTAGGAAAATGAGGTGGAGTGAGATATCCAGTAGTAGTAGAGTTTGATCCACTCGTAGGCACTGTTAGTTGGTTAGGAGAGTTTTGAAGGCAACTTGTTATATGAGGAAGCAATGCTTGACTTGCATTTGCATTCAGTCCCAATTGTTGGTAGCCACTCTCAAGTTGAATATTGTTGATAGCTGCAAAGGATTGTAACAAAATATTCATCATATCAAGTAGAATAGGGTGTTGGGGGGGTGGGTAGAGGATTCCCCATAGTTGACTTACGTTTTTCTCTCTGCTTGTTTTGCTTTCTTTTTAACTCCCTTCTATAGTCATTCAACCTTCGCTTGCTCTTGACTATCATGCCCAATTTGTTTTCTTTTAAAAGAGCACATAGAACTATCTTACTTCAAGGAGAGTCCACAATACGAAGCTGTAATCCTAAAAGAGTTAATATTGCAACACCCTGGTGTTGCAGGTTTTAACGAGAAACATCATTACCGCAAGAAAAGACTATTATGACACAAGTGGGGGTAGGTTAATCATAATGTAATCTTTCCTCGTAGGGCACATTGATAGCGACCCTTACTTCAAGTATAGGTACATGCATTAAGGCTACATATTGGAAGCTTATTAGAGAAGTTTTCCCATCCCCAAAAGGGAGTCAAAGTACAAAGGAAAACACATGTTCTTAACCTCCCCTCATGCTCCAAAGCGTTATTATTTTTATTTTATTAGTATATATTAAATGTTATTAATATTTAATATAATATATTAAGATTGTTATTATTATTATATATTAATACAATATATAAATATTGTTATTGTTAGTATGTGTTCAATATGGTGACTGGAAATGTTAGAAATTAAGGCCAATGGATTTAATGCTATTAAAATTAACGTTACTATTTAAATATTAGCATTAATATTGTATCTTAAATTATATAATTTAATGTCCAAAGTTTCTTACTCATCCTTGATAATAATAATATTAATTTTCTAAATGATATTATTTAATATTCAAATTCATATTCGTCTATAGAAATGATAATTACTTATTGTTCAATATTCATTATTAGAAATATTAATATGATAACATATAGTATCCCACTTCATTGCATGTCTAAGAAATGATATTTTATTTTATTACTTTAAAAAAAAAATTATTGAAAATGTTAATATGATATATATATATATATATATATATATATATATATTAAATTTCTAACTCTCCTCATTTTCAGAAAAAGATATTATTTAATATTTGAATTCCCTCTTGGTCATAATGGTTGATATTATTTATTATCCCAAATCACTACCTGCCATTAGGGATATTAATTTTAAGACATTAAATACCCTATCCATTATCGAGCTTAAGTATTAATATCTAGTTTTATAGGATATTATAAATATATATTTAAAATTTGTTACTCTCTTATTAGTGATATTAATATCAAGTTTTTTTTAAATGTCATTATACAATACTCAAAATTATTACTTATCTATAGTACCATAATAATAACTTAATATTCAAATTTTGCATTCAAATTCTACATTAGAATTACTATTTTACCTTTCGTTATCATTATCTGTTAATGTATTGTATTCGTTCTGATATTTTTAAGTTGGTATTATTATTGAACGATAAAGGATTCCCCATGGAGGGGGGGGGGTAGAGGATTCCCCATAGTTGACTTTTGTTTTTCTCTCTGCTTATTTTGCTTTCTTTTCAGCTCCCTTCTATAGTCGTTCAGCCTTCGCTTGCTCTTGTCTATCATGCCCAATTTTTATTTTTTTTAAAAAGAGCACATAGAACTATCTTACTTCAAGGAGAGTCCACAATACGAAGCTCTAATCCTAAAAGAGTTAATATTGCAACACCCTAGTGTTGCAAGTTTTAACGAGAAACATCATTACCGCAAGAAAAGACTATTATGACACAAATGGGGGTAGGTTAATCATAATGTAATCTTTCCTCGTAGGGCACACTGATAGCGACCCTTACTTCAAGTATAGGTACATGCACTAATGCTACATATTGGAAGCTTATTAGAGAAGTTTTCCCATCCCCAAAAGGGAGTTAGAGTACAAAGGAAAACACATGTTCTTAACCTCCCCTCATGCTCCAAAGCGTTATTATTTTTATTTTATTAATATATATTAAATGCTATTAATATTTAATATAATATATTAAGATTGTTATTATTATTATATATTAATACAATATATAAATATTGTTATTGTTAGTATGTGTTCAATATGGTGACTGGAAATGTTAGAAATTAAGGCCAATGGATTTAATGCTATTAAAATTAATGTTACTATTTAAATATTAGCATTAATATTGTATCATAAATTATATAATTTAATGTCCAAAGTTTCTTACTCATCCTTGATAATAATAATATTAATTTTCTAAATGATATTATTTAATATTCAAATTCATATTCGTCCATAGAAATGATAATTACTCATTGTTCAATATTCATTATTAGAAATATTAATATGATAACATATAGTATCCCACTTCATTGCTCGTCTAAGAAATGATATTTTATTTTATTACTTTAAAAAAAATATTATTGAAAATGTTAATATGATATATATATATTAAATTTCTAACTCTCCTCATTTTCAGAAAAAAGATATTATTTAATATTTGAATTCCCTCTTGGTCATAATGGTTGATATTATTTATTATCCCAAATCACTACCTGCCATTAGGGATATTAATTTTAAGACATTAAATACCCTATCCATTATCGAGCTTAAGTATTAATATCTAGTTTTATAGGATATTATAAATATATATTTAAAATTTGTTACTCTCTTATTAGTGATATTAACATCAAGTTTTTTTTAAATGTCATTATACAATACTCAAAATTATTACTTATCTATAGTACCATAATAATAACTTAATATTCAAATTCTGCATTCAAATTCTACATTAGAATTACTATTTTACCTTTCGTTATCATTATCTGTTAATGCATTGTATTTGTTCTGATATTTTTAAGTTGGTATTATTATTGAACGATAAAGGATTCATTATACTCAACTTAAATAGTTTGTGAACGGTAGTCTAAGAAAACTTCAACATTCACCAAATAACCTCCCACAAATTTATCTGAAATTCAAGATTAGTTTAGTCTAAAAGATAAAATAAAATGATAATAAAAATATATTACATAATTTAAAGATAATATAAAACAAGATAACATTTAATCATTCTATCACCTTCCCTATTTTACCATTTTAATATTGTGAGATTAAAATAATATAAAACAATGATACCAAGAAATCATTATTATGTTAAAATGATAGCATTTTAACATGGCTCCATTTAAACGATGATATAAAAATGTTGCCTTTAAACAAGGTCTTGACAAATCACGTTATCCTATCCCAAAAATACTAAAAATGTCAATTTTATCAATTTAATAGTGACAGTTGATACCGACATTAAATTTCATTTGACCCAAAGTAATTATTTTAGCATTCGAACTCTTAGCGCAATTTTTGATTGAAGACATCAGAAAGTATCAGCGATAACCCGATTGATAAGTTATTTAAAGAAGGTTGAAAACATTGATAACCTGGATGAAGCAGAACAACAAGTGGTTGAACAAGTGGGACATCAAACTACAGGAGTGTCCTAGCACCAATAGTGAAATAAAAAAGTATATGAGGGAAAAATTTAGGACTGCCATGTGGTCAAAGCAGATTGGGCAAAAAAAAAAATTCTACATCAAAGAATTTAACCCAACAAAGGATCATGGTGAAAAAACTTATTTAGGGGTTGCTATTAAAAGGAAAGCGAGGTTGTTAGTTGGACAATTGAGGACGGGATCACATCATCTTAGGTGTGAGACTGGCAGGTGGAAGTTACCTAAGGAAGCTTGGGAAGAAAGAACTTGCATATTCTGTTATAAAGGGGTGGTGGAGACAGAATGACACTTCGTCATGGAATGCACAGCTTATGAAGATATTTGTAATCAATACACAAATAGTTTGGGTGTGGAAAATATGCAGCAGTTATTTGAGGAGGACAAGATCAACCAGACGACCAGCCTTCTAATCAAAATTAACAGTAAGAGATCCGACCTGGAAAAGAGCATAAAAACAAATTAAGATGTTTGTCTTAATCCCATAAATTGCGTTTAATCTCGTGAACATCATTAAAATCTTTCATTCATTCATTCATAAAAAAATTAAAATAAGTGAAAGTCGTTGCTAGCAAAGAGGAGTTTTGAAGAAGCGGTTTCTACCAACGGCAGGGAAGAAAATAAAACCGAGGGCGAATCAACCCAGGAAGAGGCAGAAAAAGTGATGGTGGAGATTCGTTTAGAATTCTTGCTTTGGAAGGGGCACACCACAGCCGTCGATACCAAACTACCATAAAATATTCCATCCAATCAAACCCTAAATTCTCATTTTAGTTTAACACGACTTCTTTTTCCTTGTAGGATACTGGGGCACTGGCACAACAAGAGGCAAATTAAGTTGGGAAGTCTCCCTTAAAGCTTAACAAGCTACTACAAGGCATCCATTCTTGCACCGAGAGCCGCGCAAGGAGAAGAAAGTCATGGCGTTAAGTTTTAAATATGTTCATTATTAGGATCTTGGCTATAATTTTCATTTGTTGAGTATGCTCTATACTTCACAAGCTGTAGCTCGCCATTTCACCTCCCTCTATCTGTTAGATATGCTTCTGCACAGCTCTAGATATGAGACTTTATATTCTTTTTATATCTCTCTTTTTCCCTGTCTGATCGTTTGCAAACTTATCATTTATATTCTATGCAAGGTTGCTACAAATTTTTTCTTATTAGTAATTTATGTCTATATATCCTCTTATGCTTTAGGGGAGTTTAATTTAATCTTGTAGGATACCACTGGCTGTGATGGATTACCATTTCTCAAACACAAAGGAAAATATGATACAAAAATTGCTTTCTCATACTAACAAGAAATCTGAGCCTACTCAACTAAATGCATCTGTATAACATTTTTTCCCTAGGTAGTATCTGATTCGCTCTTTTTTTTCTTTATACTTGATATACACTCAGCAAACAACAACATACCATATATTCTATAAGAGGGAAACTGTGTGCATCATTCTGGGTATCAGGATTCCTACATTGCATTAAACTTCTGGTGATCAATAAATAAGCATACAGTGCTAGGTTTATTAACATGAGACAGGGTCAAGGTTATATATATATTTCATTCAATATTCTTATACTATGAAATATTTGAATAAGGGTTTTTTCTCTTTCTTTTTTTGTGGGGGTTCTTCTACAGGGAAATATTACAATGGATTACAAGGAAGTATGATGGGGTTTCATGTTGCTCCATATTATACCAGTTTTCCCAAATTTGATTTTATGTTCACCAAGACAAAAAGCATTTTGTTTCACTCTATAGTTGTAGACTATTATTTTTCCTTACAAACATTTGCTTGCAATAGGGGAGTTACATCATGAGCCTCATACTCAGGTTACCACATCTTTATCAGGTACATTATTATCCATAACTTATAGAAAAATAACTTATGCATAATGTGTTCTCTTGTACACAATAAGACTATAATACTGTTTTCTAAATTTTTTTGTTTCCATCAGTTCATTTACTTCTGAAATAAATCTATTAGCATTGGGGTTGAAATGTTGAACATGGAAGAGTAATTCCAGATGCTAGCAGTTACTTGCAATGGCATGATACAATCATTATCACTCAGAAATGTGCATTTCAAAGAAACAAAATTTATCTACCGCTTAATAGCAAGTTACTAACACTGTAATTTTTTTGTAATTTTTTTGTTAATTTTCTAGTAGGTAAATAACATTACTACACACCCATGTCAGGAAAAGAATAATACTATTAATATTTCAACAGTTGACAACAAGGTCACTTTATCAACCATTCTTGGCTTCACACTATTTAGTTACATTTTAGCTTCATAAGGAATAAAGTAATGAAAAGAATTGCTTGCAGCAACATGAAATGAAAAGAGTCCTGAGACTATTCCCTCATCCACTTCTAAGCACCTTATTGACACTCTTGAACTCTTCAGCTTAGCTCTGAACAATGGTGGGAAGAAAGGATGCACCTTAATGGCTTAACTCCTACAAATTCCTTACTACAATCTCTATTCTATGACCAGTGGATGCTCTCCACCCAGCCATAGGGCTGATGAGAGCCCTCGCCCAAGCTAGGGGAAAACCCAGGGTGACCAAAAACATAGCTTCACATTTACTAGACATGACATAACATTTTACAGCAGCTTAATACCCATCATCAAGCACATAACACATAAATACTCTACTCTATGGTTACAACACAGGTATTCACATCACATTACACATACAGCTTAGAACTCATTTCCATGAATCCAAAATGGAGGGGGGAGTGGGGAAAACTATAAGGAGACGGGAGCTCAATTTTTTTTAATCAAATGCAGCCATTGTCTCCAATTATTTCTTACCATAATCCTGTCAATATATTTCTACTTCCAAACTTCATTCCTCCTCCTTCACCGCCATACCACATAGAACCATAATCACCAACACATACATAGCCAGAACACAATTTCCATGGGTACTCTTACCCAATCTACAACTCCCCACCTTGGACATCTCTCCCACTCTAAAACCCCCTCATAGAGATATACCTAAACATGTGAATTCAATCACAGGACAACACTTCAAACCAACAAACTGTAACAACATACAAGACTGCACAAACACATTATGCACACTTATTCCAAAATTAAGCACAAGAGGGCAGATAAGGAAGTACCAACCTAGAAACTTCTTCAAATTGGCAATGGAAATCAAATTAGCAGCTCACAATAGCAGCTCCCTCCCTTCGAAGACTCTTCCTTTTCTATCATGTGAACAAGCCAAAGAAGAAACTCTACAATCAGGTATGCCCAGAGCTGAAACTGGTTTTCCCAACCAAAATATTTACTTAAAGAACCAAATTACTCCTGACTAATGGTGGGAGTGAAAAGTGTTTGAACAAATTTTCCCCCTTTTGATGAGTAAGCTCATAAATCATGCATTATCCTTGAAACTCGTCACTAGAAGAAAGTGCTTCCAAAAAGGGGTCGTAAGGCCTCAAAATTACTTTTTAAACATATAAAGTTACTCCCAAGATCCAACCTAATGACCTAGAGTCATGAAAATGCCACAAACATGACTAAAACACATCAAATTTTCTCTAAAACTTGGATACAAAATGTCACCACTACCATTGCATTGTCCAAGACACTGGGCAATAAAATAATAGCGTTTACTAGCACAACACTTAATAACACGTCACAACCTGACATGACATAAGTCCCCTTGGTGTTTTCCCCAAGTCCACTGGTCACTATCCTGCACACTCAACTACAAATGTTAATCCATCATCATAATAAAACAACACATGAAATTTACAACAGGAAACAACACATGAAATTTTCAACATGATTTCTATGTAGGTGCATTTCCGAACTTAGCAGCTCATCATGTCATTCACCTCATGGCACAATTATCATAATATTAACAAAATTAATTTCAACAAGATAGATCACAATTGCACTTCATTCAATATCAACAAATCCATCTCAATCACATTTTTATATGCTCATAGGACAATAATAATGGAATCATCAGATTAATTAAATTAACAACATGGCATCATACAACTTATATTGCTAAGGATCAACATATATGTAGCAGTGTATCGAGTCCAAGGTAACATCAATATGTTAGAGCTATAATCCATGACATCAAAATATCCATAATCAAGTCTAATATATCATCAAGATGACTGAGCTAGAATCCATGATATCAAAATATCAATAATCAAATCTAAGATAACATCAATATGACAGAGCTAGAATCCATGGTATCAAAATATCAATAATCAAGTCTAAGATCAAATCAGTGTGAAAGAGATAGAATCCATGATATCAAAATATCAAAATAGAAACTATCTATGCAGATCGTACTAAATGACATAAATCATATAATCTTTGGTATAGAAAAGGTGGATCTCACATCCTCCTCCTCTAGGGTTGGACTTCCTCCTAGAAGTCCTTGAAGAGGTGAGGGTATAATGTCCTCATCCATGATGCGTCCTCCTAGGTAGCAACAAACTCATCATATCTATCCCATTGGACCTTGACGTGGTCCAGTCCTCACCCCCGAAGGGCCAACATTCGATGACCCAATATGCGAATGGGCTCCAATGCCAACTGGTCGTTTGACTCCACCTATGGGAAATTCTAATCCAAAACATGAGACAGGTCATGCACATAATGTCACAAAACTGAAACATGAAAAAGATCATGGATACACGATAGGCTAGGTGGCAAGGCTAGATGATAATCAACCGAACCTATCCTCTCTATAATCTCAAAGGGACCCACAAATCGAGGTGCTAGCTTAGAGCCCTTTCCATAATAGATAAAGACTCTTATGTGGTTGAACTCTTAGGAATACTCGAGCACCCACTACAAAGCTCTGATCTGACCTCTTAGCATCTGCATACATCTTTTGTCGATCTTGAGCCTCTTGTAACCGCTACCAAATCAGAACTACCTGCCGCTCCATATGTTAGAGCAACTCTAGACCAATAGCCACCCTGTCCTCAATCCCATCCCAACTCAAAGGTGTCCTACAAGGCCTGCCATACAATGCCTAATAAGGTGTCACACCTAAAGAGTTGTGATGATTGTTGTTGTAGGCAACGTCAACTAGGTAAAGGTACTCCTCCCATCTAGATTGATGATCCATCATGTACATAGATAGCATATCCTCCAACACTTGATTAACCCTCTTTGTCTGTCCATATGTCTTTGGGTGGTATGTGGTATTGAAATTGAGCTAGGGGCCCAAGGCTTGTTGTAATGCTCGCCAAAAGGTTGAGGTAAAAATAGGATCCCTGTCTGATATAATCTTGCGAGGAATCCCATGTAACCTGACTATATCATCCAAGAACACCCTCGCTACTCCTGGTGTTGTAAAAGTAGTCTGAACTGTAGGAAAGTGAGCCACCTTGGTCAAATTTTTAATTGTCACCATGATGGCATCATGGCGGCGGGAAGACAAGGGTAGACCAACAATAAAATCCATAAAGATGGTGTCCCATTTCCACTTCGAGATCTCATGGGGATAAAGAAGTCCTGTCGGGTGTTGGTGCTCGGCCTTGACTCTCTGACACTAAAGGCACCGAGCTACAAACTCTGCAATATCTCTATGCATCCCTAGCCAATGATACATCTGGAAAAGATCTGCATGCATCTTCTTCACCCCTGGGTGTGTTGCATAAGGAGCCCTATGTACCTCTATCAAAATCGTTGTTTGTAGATCCCCAACCTGTGGAACATAGATACAACCTCTATGATGCAATAACCCATCTGAATCCAATGTGTATCCTGAATATTTGCCCTTAAGGGCTTGCTAAGACTATATCTCCCTCTGAACCTCACAGTACTAGTCATCCACTGATAAAAGTTGTAAAATGTAAGTCCTCAAGTTTGTACTCACTTTCATAGCCATCATCTCATGTTGTTGTCTACTCCAGGAATATACCACTATATTCTCCTTCCCCTTGATGTAATGTACATCAAATTCATACTCACAAAAGAACTCCATCCAACGTCTCTATCGAGAATTCAAGTTTGGTTGTGTGAAGATGTATTGCAAAATGCTATGATCGGAATGAAGCTCAAAGGGGTGGCCAAGAAGAAAATGTCCTAATCTTGTGAGTGCATGTACTACTGTTGTAAGCTCTAAATCATGTGTGGGGTAATTCAACTCATGGGTCTTAAGTTTTCACGACTCGTACGCACAATCACTCAACCCTCCTGCATGAGTATTGCTCCAATACCATCTAATGAAGCATCTTTATACACCATAAAATCTAATGTTGGATCAGGTACTGCTAGAATGGGAGCACTTGTGAGACGCTCCTTGAGGGTCTAAAAGGCCCTCTCACACTTCTTTGTCCACTCAACCCTCTTCCCTTTTCGTTGAAGGGAAGTAATGGGTTGTGTTATCCTGGAGAAACCCTCCACAAAATGACGATTGTAACCTGCTAGTCCCATAAAACTCTTGACCTTTGTAACACTAGTGGGTGTTGGCCAGTCCATAATGGCACTAATCTTCGATGGATCTACCGAGATACCATCGCCTGAAATGATGTGTCCCAAATACTGAAACTTTGTTTGAAAGAATGAGCGCTTAGCCAAATTGGCATAAAACTGATGTCGTCTTAGGCATTACAAAAACTACCTCAGATGCTCCTCATGCTCCTCCACTATCTGAGAGTAAATCAAAATGTCATCCAAGAATATCAACACATATCTATCCAAAAAGGTGTAGAATACCCCATTCATTAAACTCATGAACACTGTGAGGGCATTCGTTAAACCAAATGGTACCACTGTAAACTCATAATGTCCATAACGAGTCTTGAACATTGTTTTATGGATACCTACCTCTACTATCTGCAGTTGGTGGTATCCATATTTCAAATCAATCTTAGAGAACACCTTGGCTCCCCTCATCTGATCAAATAAGTCATCAATCTTGGGCAACGAGTAGTGGTTCTTAATCTTCAATTTGTTCAGTTGTTTGTAATTAATGCATAGGTGAAGGGACCCATCTTTCTTCTTGACAAAGATGATAGGTGCACCCCAAGGTGATATGTTAGGTTGAATGTGCCTCTTCTCTAAAAGCTCCTCTAACTGAATCTTGAGCTCATTGAGCTCCTGAGTAGTCATCCTATAGGGTGCTCTTGAGACTCGCTAAGCTCCTGGAACTAAATAAATGTGGAAATCCACCTCTCTATGGGGAGGAATCCCTGGTAACTCTGATGGAAACACATCTGCAAACTCCCTAAGTAAAGGATGGTCATCCAATGAAACCCTTGTCATATCCTCAGACTTATCACTAATGGTGATGGAAAACATCTGGCACCCTCTCCTCAGGCACCACTTCAACTACATAGTTCATATCATGCAAAGTGAAATGGGTCTAAGAATCCCTGATAATATTACTGATATACACAAATCATTTTTATGCTCAACAGTCTCGCGATGACAATCGATCTTAGCTTGGTGTGCACCAAGCCAATCCATACCAAACACTATTTCATAGGATCCCAAAAGAGTGATATGAAGATACACTATGGTGGTAACAACTCCAATAACCAACTGGAAATCATGAACTGCTGAATCAATGGATACCTTGGCCCCTAAAGCCAAATCCACCTCCCACCTATTGTCTTGTTTGGATGCCACTAGCCTGCAACAATCCACTATAGCGAGGGAAATAAAAGAATGTGATGCTCTTGAGTCAAATAATATACTAATTGATACACCATTAATCATACCTACTCCCTCAATAATGGTGGCTTGGTGCTCAGCTTGACGGTTCTCGACCGTCGCAAACACCCTATGGGATTTACCGACATCTCCAACTATTGGCTCAGAGGCTACAAGATGGGGTCCTCTTGTTGTGAAACCCTATTGGCACTCTTTAGCTAGGTGACCCACTCTTCCACATACATGACAATGTCCCCTTGACTGACCTTATGCTAGTTGGGTCCTACCAAATTGAGAGGATACAAACCTCCCTAAACTTTTATGCCCTCCTCTGAATGACTATTGGGATTGAGGAGGAGCTACTTGCTAACCCTGAGGTCTCTGGTCTCTACGTGGGTTATGTATGTGTCATGACCTGGAAGATCCACCTTGTGCACTCTGCTGCGGTTTGGTGCTTTGTGCCTGATACTTTGACTATTGTGACCTAGGAGTCCCAAATGTAGGTCTACACCCCCTTTCATCGGAAGGGGTGGTCTACGAGAGTTGTGCTCTTGTTGGCCCTGGTTGTGGTTTCAAAACTGCTTATGAGACTCTTGTGCTTTGCTATGTACCTCCTATGCTATTAATGCCTTCTCCATAATGACCCTAAGGTCTAGAGGATTGGCCATTCGCATAGGTCCTGAAATGCTAGGGTTCAACCCCTTAATGAACTAGTTGACGAGCAACTTCTCATCATGGATATAGTCCAAGTACTACAAAAGCTCAAGGAATTGGCTCTTATATTGCACCACTGTGAGACCCCTCTGTTGCAGGTCAAGGAACTCATCAAGACACCTCTAATGGAAATGCTTTGAGATATAATGTGCTCTGAAATGCTCTAAGAAGGTGTCCCAAATGATCGTGTCCATGGATAGGAGGTGCTTCCGCTCCTCTTGGCACCACCAAGTAGAAGCAATATGTCTCAATAAATGAATAGCCACCCTAGCCTTAAGGTTGCTCCCATATGGTTGGAACCCAAAGTATCTGTCAAGACTAAGTAACCATGACTCTGCCTCCACCCCACTAGTGAATCCTGTGAACTCTAATAGCTTGAGGCAAAGCTAGTCACGAAGCTGATCTCCTGAACTCTATAAAACCCTCGATGCCTCAGGTGGTGGTGGGATATGCATGAACTCCTCCTTTGATTCCCCTACGCGTGCCCCTTGATGACGTGGGGGACTCCTGTTGTGCTCGCGAGACCCTGCATTATGCCCTCGCCCTCAAGCTCCTCTATGCGTTGAACCTCGACCTCTGGCTTCTCTACATGTGGTACCTCAGCTACCGATAGCCTCTACTCAATGACTCTAATCAGATTTTGCAGTGTCTGAAGTATCTGTGGTTCCAACTCTAGCTACTCTCCACGGTGGACATCCTCTATGTGGTGTGACTCTAGTGGCACCCCACATCCGCGAGCTCCTCTCCTCACTTGACAAGGCATCCTAAACATACCAAGGTTTTAACTTAATTAGTTTTATGTCCCATGTTGTCCCAAAGATCCTAGTGTTTGAAGAACTATGCTCTGATACCCTATATGTCATGCCCATTTTTTTTTTAAAAGAGCAAATAGAACTATCTTACTTCAAGGAAAGTCGACAATGTGAAACTATAATCCTAAAAGAGATAATATTGCAACGACTTGGTGTTGCGAGTTTTAATAAGAGACACCATTACCCTAAGCAAAGAATATTTCAGCACAAGTGGGGATAGGTTAATCATAAGGTCATCTTTCCTTCTACGACACATTGATAGCAACCCTTACTTCAAGTATCGCTATGTGTTAAGGCTATATATTGGAATCTTATTAGAGAAGTTTTCCCATCCCCGGAAGGGAGTTAGAGTACAAAGGGAAAAAAATCTTCTTAACCTCCCCTCGTGCTCCAAAGTGTTATTATTTTTATTTTATTTTAATTTTTTAATATATATTAAATATTGTTATTATTATTTAATATAATATATTAAGATTGTTATTAGTATTATGTATTAATGCAACATATAAATATTGTTATTGTTAGTATGTGTTCAATATGGCGACTGTAAATGTTCTAATTAAGGCCAACAGATTTAATGCTATTAAAGTTAACCTCACTATTTAAATATTAACATTAATATTGTATTTTAAATTATATAATTTAACATCCAAAGTTCGTTAGTCATCCTTAGTAATAATAATATTAATTTTCTAAATGATATTATTTAATATTCAAATTCATATTCATCCATAGAAATGATAATTACTTATTGTTCAATTTTCATTATTAGAAATATTAATATGATAACATATAGTATCCCACTTCATTGTGTTAGAAAAAATGGTAGAGGAAAAGTTATAATGGAAGCTTTAAAGATTACTATAAACCAGATTATGTAGTGTAAACCATATGAAGATTTAAACAACTATAAGCAATGAAAATGCAAAGAGTAGAAACCACAACACATAACACAGTATTTACGTGGAGAAACCCTTTTGGGAAAAAAACTCCACAAAAGAAGAGATGAATAGATGTATTAACAACAATGGTGTTTACAATATAATCACTCTAATTCCTCTTCAATCCGGCAACATCTGTGTACTTGTAAAACATCTCATAGTGTCTCCAAATCAACCCCTCAATATATAGACTCATCGGGGTTCAAAATACCACCATAAAACATTACCATGGGTCAAAACAAGGTTCAAAATTACCATGGTAAAAATCCATTCGACCCTTTACATGCTAAACATTGTCTCTTACATGACATTGCACCTTCTTATGTAAGATGTCATAAGAATCCCTACAAAATAAGAGATGCTCTTACATGCGTCATAAACCATCAATAACTATGCAAAGATTTTCTTACACGTGTCACAGATGATTCTCACGTCCAAAATAATATCTTCCACTTTTAGCCCTTACAATTGTCATAGAATCCATCATAACATCTTTAAAAATAGGCTTTCCATGTTATACCACTAAGCGGACTTCTTTTGACAACTAATAACGTATTTTTCAAAGCATCGACATGTGGCAAAAGTGCCAACTCAAAATCTCACGCCCCTTTTGATGGAGCACAATTATTTAATAACATAAATGATTTTATCTAATGGAAAAATGTAAAATAATAATAAATAAACAACTTAGGAATTGCCAAGGTTGAGACACCTTAATTCTCAACATTCTCCCACTTGTTGAATACCTTGCAAGAGCTAGTGGAATTACACCATCATGGAATCAACTAGGTACAAGTAGCAAGGCCCATGGCTGCACCAAGTAAATTTCTTTGTGCTCATAGATTTGGTAAGAAAATATGCAACATTCTCCTATGTGTCAATCTTGTTTAATTCAATCTGACCGTTAGCAATCAACTCACGAACAAAATGATACTAAATATCATGTTTAGTTCGAGCATGATACATCAAATTCTTAGCCAAATGAATTGCACTTTGACTATCACAGTTAACCTGAACAATATTGCAATCAAGACCAATACCCGCACACAACCTTTGTAACCATATTATCTCCTTAGAAACATGAGTAGCAACCATATACTCTGCTTCAGTGGTGGATAAAAAAATGTAGCCTGCATTTTACTCATCCAACTCACTGCTCCTCCAAACAGAGTAAACACATACCCACTGGTAGACCTTCGACTATCCAAGTGACCTATCCAATTTGCATCAACAAATATTTGTATGTCTAATGACTTGACCGCATTATCAGTACCATGATAAATCAAACAATAATCAGAAGTACCTCGCAAATATCTAAACACCCTTCTAACAAAAGTCCAATGCTCTTTACCAAGGTTAGACATAAACCTTCTTAGAACTCTCATTGCTTGGGCTATATCTGGTCTAGTGCAAACCATTACATACATCAAACTACCAATGGTACTAGCATAATGAACCTTAGACATATCCTTAATATCATCATCAGAATTAGGGCACATATCCAAGCTCAACTTAGTACCAACTGGAAATGGAATACTAACTGGCTTACAATCATGCATATTAAACCTCTGCAAAATAGTATCAACATACTTACTCTGACTCAACAAATATTTTTGTTACCACAATCTCTTCTGATTTCCATTCCAAGAATGTATTTAGTAGCCCCCAAGTCTTTCATATCAAAAGCACTAGAAATTTGTTTCTTGATTTCACCAATCATTACCTTGCTATTACCAATAAACAACATGTTATCAACATATAAGATAATAATTAGAATATGATCATCAATAACCTTAATAAATACACAATGATCCTCTTCACTTCTAAGAAATCTCAAATTCAATGAAAAAGCATCATCCTTCTGATACCACATTTTGGGTGACTGTTTTAAACCATACAAAGATCTTTTTAACATGCAAACCAATTTTTTTCCCCTTTAGAACAAAACTGTCAGGTTGTCACATATAAATCTCCTCCTCAAGATCCCCATGCAAAAAATCAATTTTAACATCCATTTTCTCTATCTCAAAATCACAAACAACATCGATAGATAATAAGAATCTAATAGAAGTTAATTTAGCAATAGGAGAGAAAATTTCACCAAAATCAACTCCCTCTCTCTAGGAGTAGCCCTTAGCCACTAATCTAGTTTTATACCTTTCCAAGTGACCATATACTCCAAATTTATTTTTAAATACCCATTTACATCCAATGGGATTTCTTCCTTTGGGAAAATCAACAAGATCCCAAGTGTTATAGTTTTCCAATGCCATCATCTCCTCTTGCATAGCCTACAACCAAGACTCATTTTGCTCTGAAGAGAGAGCTTCCATGTAAGATCTAGGTTCATTGTCAACACTTAATAAAGAAAATAGACAGTGAAAATCAGGTGGGCTATACCTATTGACTGGATTTCATTGTCTTGTGAATCTTCTGAGAATAGGAGTATGAGGCTCTTGCTGTTCTTGATCTTGCTCAACCTCTTCCTGATTTTTTTTCTCGTGTTATTCGGTTTGATTAGTTGCTTCTTTTGATTCCTCATCTTCTTCCTCCTCATCAAATCCATCTCTTTGTTCTTCTCGAGGTGCATCTTCTTGCTTAATTTTAAAATGCACACTCTTTCCCTTATCCTTTTTCTTTGGTTGTTTAGGTACAAAAATAATGCTAAGCTCCCTAAAAATCAAATATTTAAAATAGATACTTGTCTTGGTTAGAGGATTCCATAGCTTATAACCTTTAACATTATCACCATATCCAATGAGAATGCACTTTTCAGATTTAGGATCCAACTTAGTCAAATTTTTTTTAAGCACATGAACATAAGCCTTACAACCAAATACCCTTAAATGTGAAAAAAAAAGTTTTTTACCTGTCCATATTTCATAAGGTGTTGTTTCAAGATCCTTACAAGGAAATCTATTCAAAAAGTAACAAATAGTACTTACAACTTTCCCAAAAGCATCTATCAAGTTGTGAACTACTTAGCATACTTCTAGCTCTTTCCATAATTGTTTGATTCATCATTTCTACCACTCCATTTTGTTGAGGAGTGTAAAGAGTAGTTTTTTGCCTAACAATTCCTGCATGCTTACAAAATTCATCAAATTCCTTAGAACAGTAATCCCCTCCATTATCAGACCTCAAAACCTTAATATTACAATATGTTTGCTTTTCAACTAAAGCTTTAAATTTTTTAAACTTAGTGAAAACTTCATATTTATGCTTTATAAAGTATAACTAGGTATATCTTGTAACATCATCAATGAAGGAGACAAAATAACTAGATTTTCCAATTGATTCCACATCCGAGACTAAATACATCTGAATTAATTAATTCCAATCTATTCTTAGATTTAGTATTATCTAAAGGAAACGATTTTATGTTTTGTTTACCAAACACACAATGTTTAGAGAAATCAAAACTCTCATCAGAATATAAAAAACCATCTAACAAATTTTTATTAAAAATGGTTTTCAAACCAGTCTCGCTAATGTGGCCCAATTACGGTGCCACAACATACAATTATTTTTAGATTTTTTCAATTACATTGGTAGAGTTAACAACAGTAGTGGCTTCAAGCTTAAACAGAGTCTCCTTCCTTGTCCCTCTTGCTATCACTAGACTTCCTCTTACCAATCGGCAACCATGCTTATCAAATGTTACATTTATTCCCAAATCATTCAACTTCAAAACTGAAATCAAATTTCTAGCTACTCCAAGAACATGTAAAACACCAAGCAGTGTTTTAATCCTCCCATCACTGAAACACAATTGTATCTTACCCCTTCTGACAATAGGATATGAAGAATTATCATCGAGGTAGATTTTTCCTCCATCATATTTTCATATGTGGTAAACTACTCCTTGTGAGGAGTCATATGGAACGAGCATCCTGAATCAATTAACCAATTTTCATTAGTCATAGTATGAAGACAAGAAATCAAAGCTTCATCACTTGAATTTGAGGATTTCTCTATAGAGGAATCAACTTGTTTCTTTGGATTTCTGCACTCCTTCACATGTCCTCTTTTCCCACAGTTCCAACACTTCACTTTGTTCTTCTTTCCAGGAGTTTTAGATTTTCCCTTAGACTTGTCCTTAGGCTCATTCTTATTTCTTCTAGACCCTCTTTCTTTAGGCCTTCCCTTTATGTTGAGAGCATCACTTGTACTATCCATTGCTTTTTTTCTCATTTCCTGTGAGAACAAAATTGCTACAAGAGTGCATCCATCTTTGGATCTTCCATGTTAGCAGTGATAGCAAGTATGAAATTATCCCAAGATTCAGGTAAAGAACAAAGAAGCATAATGCATTTATCTTATTCCTCAACTTTGACATCAATAGAGGTTAATCGACTCAAAACCAAATTAAAAGAATTTAAATGCTTGGTTATAGATTCACCTTCCCTCATTTTAATAGAAAATAGTTTTCGCTTCAAGTAGAGTTTGTCTACCAAAATTTTTGCTCGATATATTTCACCTATCTAATTCCACAAAGCATATGCATTATTTTCCGATGACACATTCAAGAGAACATAATCGGAAAGACACAACCTAATAGTGCCTCGTGCCTTTTTATCAATCTTCTCCCAATCTTCATCACTCATTTTCTCGGATTTCTTTTCATTTTTTATAGCCACCCATTGATCTTATTCTTCAAGGACATCCTCCATTTTCAGCTTCCACAACTCAAAACCAACTCCGTTAAATTTTCAATATCCAAATGGTTAGAAGTTGCAGCCATGGTTAAACATAAAATACTACAAAAAAATAGCTCAACAAAACTCCCACTAAAACTCAAAAACCTTTGTTCTACCACCCAAAACATAGAACTGGCCAGACTCTGATACCAAATGTTAGAAAAATGGTAGAGGAATGGTTATAATGGAAGCTTTAATTGATTACTATAAACTAGATTATGCAATGTAAACCATATGGAGATTTAAACAACTGTAAGCAATGAAAATGCAAAGAGTAGAAACCACAACACATAACACAATATTTACGTAGAGAAACCCTTTCGGGAAAAAAAACCACCAAAAAAGAGATAAATAGATGTATTAACAACAATGGTGTTTACATTACAATCACTCTAACTACTCTTCAATCCAACAACATCTATGTATTTGTAAAACATCTCATAGTGTCTCCAACTCAACCCCTCAATATATAGACTCATGGGAGCTCAAAATACCACCATAAAACATCACTATGGGTCAAAACAAGGTTCAAAAATACCATGGTAAAAATCCATTTGACCCCTTACATGCTAAACATGGTCTCTTACATGACATTACACCTTTTTACAAGATGTCATAAGAATACCTATAAAATAGGAGATGCTCTTACATGTGTCATAAATTATCAATAACTATGCAAAGATTGTCTTATGCACGTCATAGATGATTCTCACATCCAAAATAATATCCTCCACTTTTAGCCCTTACAATTATCATAAAATCCGTCATAACATCTTTAACAATAGGTTTTCTACGTTATACCACTAAGTGGGCATCTTTTGACAACTAATAACTTATTTTTCAAGGCACCGACATATGGCAAAAGAGCTAACTCAAAATCTCATGCCCTTTTTAATGGAGCACAATTATTTAATAACATAAATTATTTTTATCTATAGGAAAATATAAAATAATAATAAATAAACAACTTAGGAATTGCCAAGGTTGAGACACCTTAATTCCCAACACATTGCTCGTCTAAGAAATTATATCTTATTTTATTAGCTTTTTTAAAATATTATTGAAAATATTGATATGATATACAAATATTTTTTAAAAATTTCTAACTCTCTCCTCGTTTTTAGAAAATATATTATTTAATATTTGAATTCTCTCTTGGTCATAATGGTTGATATTATTTATTATCCCAAATCACTACCTTCATTAGGGATATTAATCTGAAGACATTAAATACCCTATCCATTGCTCGACTTAAGTATTAATATGTAGTTCTATATGATATTATAAATATATATTTAAAATTTGTTACTTCCTTATTAGTGATATTAATATAAAGTTTTTTTTTAAATGTCATTATACAATACTCAAAATCATTACTTATCGATGGTACCATAATAATAACTTAATATTCAAATTTTGCATTCAAATTCTACATTAGAATTACTATTTTACCTTTCGTTATCATCGTTTGTTAATGTATTGTATTTGTTATGATATTTTAAAGTTGGTATTAATATTGAACAATAAAGGATTCCTAATACTCAACTTAAATAGTTTGTGATGGGTAGTCTAAGAAAAAATCAACATTTGCCAAATAACCACCCACAAATTTATCTGAAATTCAAGATTAGTTTAGTCTAAAAGAAAATAAAATGATAATAAAAATATATTACATAATTTTTATTTTTTTGGATGGAGGTTTCAGACCTGCGAGGCAGCCCAGCGAGGCACGAAGCCTGCAAGTTGCCAATCAGCGAAGGCCACCACATAAACGATTTAGGAACCCGATACGAGCCCACCAGGGATCAAGTCTCACTGAGTGCAAGGCTTCGACATCATAAGGGATGAGACCAGGATCGTGCCCTGGGCGAATTTGGCGGCGTGGATGTCCCTCAGTCCTTGCCTCTACGCTGAAGAGGTGCACTTAAAGATAAAATAAAATAAAATAACATTTAATCATTATATCACCTTCCCTATTTTATCATTTTAATATTGTGAAATTAAAATAATATAAAACAATAATACCACGAAATCATTATTATGTTATGTCCTCCAGTCTAATAATAAGAAATCATTATTATGTTAAAATGAGTGTTTTAACATGACTCCATAAAAATATTGTCTTTAAACGAGATCTTGACGAATCACGTTATCCTATCCCAAAAATACAAAAAATGTTAACTTTAGCAATTTAATAGTGACGGTTGATACTGACATTAAATTTCATTTGACCCAGTTATTATTTTAGCATTCAGACTCTTAGCACAATTTTTGATTGAAGTAATCCAAAAAAGAAGAAATAAGTGAAAGTCGTTGCCAGCAAAGAGGAGTTTTGGAGAAGCGATTTCTACAAACGGTGGGGAAGAAAACAAAGCCTGGGGCGAATCGACCCAGGAAGAGGCGGCAAAAGTGACAGAGATTCGTTTAGAATTCTTGCTTTGAAATGGGCGTACCACAACCGTCGATACCAAACTACCCTAAAATATTTCATCCAATCGAACCCTAAATTATCATTTTAGTTAAACATGATTTCTTCTTTTTCCTTGCAGGATACAAGAGGCACAACAAGAAGCAAATAAAGTTGGGTCGTCTCCCTTAAATATTAACAAGCTGTTGCAAGGTATTCATTCCTGCACTGAGAGTCGCACAAGGAGAAGAAAGCCTTGCATTAAGTTTTAAATATGTTCATTATTAGGATCTTGCCTGTAATTTGCATTTGTTGAGAATGCTCTATACTTCACAGGCTATAGCTCGCCATTTTGCCTCCCTCTATTTGTTAAATATGCTTGTGCACAGCTCTAGATATGAGACTTTATATTATCTTTTCATGTTTTTTTTTTGAAGTTTGGATAGTATATTAAGCAAAATTATTGATGAATATTCAAAATTTTAAGTTAGTTATTCTTGTGAAATTTTTAAATGATAATATTATCATGAATAACAAAATTTAAATATGGCGTTCCTTGCGAATAGAACTTAAACTCAAAAAAAAATAGTTTTTTAAGACGAAGTAATCTTCAATAAAATTTAAATATATTATTGTTGTATTTAGTAAACATATTATCAATATTTTAGAATGAGACCAAGAAGGACAAGTCGATGAGACTTTGTCATCATGTTTAACTAAAACACTCAAAAATAGGAGAGTAGTCACTTTCCTGGTTAATAATAAGGACTTGAACAAGTGGCAGTAGCCAAGACCCAAGATGTTATGAGAACGTAACATGGGTGTTCAAAGTTAGAGAAATTAACCAACCCAATCATGTATTGACTTAGTGAGCCATCACTATATGAACAAGAATTATATCAAAAGTCAAACTATTTGGTCAAACAAAAATTTTGAGTTAACCATAGGTCATTATAGGTTTCCAAGTGAGTTAGAGGTGGGTGAACATATGACCACTTTTTAAGGACGTGGTTGAATTTAATGCAAACTTTGGCCAAAGTAGGTGCAAAATTCTTTGCTTGCACTTGCCAGTTCATTGTGCCCCAAAATTGTATAACCAGTCAGTAGTGTCATACTTAGTTAGAGAAGTCTATAGTTGTATGACCATATTGGTTATGTAGAACACAATACTAGAGGCTCAGATGGAATACTAGGGGTTCCTTAGTCTTAAATCTTCATCGAAGGGTAGGGCCACTTTCAATTGGAATGTGTGTGAGGGACCATCGATCTATGGTTGAAGGTAAAACACTTGGGTGATGCTCTCCCTCTTGAAGATGACATGTTGAGGCTTGTGAAATAGAAGATCAATCCAAATATGGAAATCCTGACCTTGAACTTATTTGTAAATTGTAACTTTATTTACTTGATTGTAATTCATATATGAAATTGAAAGTGGAAAGATGTATCTCTTTTAAAAATTAAAAAGTTATGTTATAATGGGAAATGTTTTATGTTTTCAATTATGCAAAGTGCAATAAAAGATTTTAGAAAATAATTTTTTTGACATCCCTATTTTTAAGGAATTGAATTTTTCACTTTCAACTTAAAAACCTATTTTTCTACTATGTTGTATGAATATATATGTTGCATAAGAGTATCAGAGCTATCGTGTTCAATACATGGACCTATGAGCTCACTACATACAATTTTCTTCAAACTTTATCAATAGCTAATGTTTGAATGTTCTTTTGCCAGAATGGTAAGGACAAAGAAAAATACAAGGAAATCTATAGCCAGATACCTCCTTTAGTTAAAGGCTAAGAAGGACCTAGCTCCAAAAGTGAAACTCCTAGACAACATTAGTTACACTAAAGGTGCATGGTTGGTTGAATCCGAGACCCTTATTGACGCTCTTAAGCATATCAAGATGGAGAAGAAGTAGAGGGACAAAGTAGCTAAGGCCATAGTACCTATTGCTATGGTTGAACCAATCAAACCTTCTATGCATAGGGATATACCATTTGGATGTGGTTCTAGTGCCCCTATCATTATTCAAGAGGTTATAGATGAGTACCTGCAAGTACACCCACCTTCCAAATTTGTTTTGGTAGAATCCAAGGTGAAAAAGAACCCGAGGAGATTCCCCTTTTTGTCAGCGACTTGTAGTTGCGAGATGTCAAAGTTTTGTATTAAATAAGGATACTATGTAAATCCATTGATATTATAATAAAATTTTAGAACTTTTGGTAAAAATCTCTCTCCTCTTGATTTAGTCGAATGAATGAAAATTAATTAATGTTTAAAAGTAAATACTACAATCAAAGGAACTAATTGAATGCTTAAATTGAAAACTTTAGGTGAAGTAGAATTTCAACATGGTTCAAACCAAAACCAATATTGGAGGTAGCTAGGAGGTAAGACAAACTTTTGGAAACTTTGATGTGAAATTAGACTAAATTCTTACAATGCTTAATGAAACAAGAGCGAGGATTGGTAACCTAGAGAAATAGGTTAGAGGTCAAAGCAGACTTGAGAAAGAAGCATCTCATAAAGGCGGGGATCAAAACTATCATGAACACACCAACCAAAGTGGGATGGAGAAAATAATTTAGAGTCAAGGCTTGATGAGGAGAAAAGGAACCAATTGGCCCTTGAACTATCCAAAGATATGAAGAAGGTCACACCCCCTAAATTTGATGGAACTATAAGTGGAGATGCTATTGAGGTATGGCTCACTGAGATGGAATTTTTTTTTGAAATCAAGAACTATTTAGAAGTAACAAAGGCAGTATGAGGAGCATATCAGTTGTCTAGAGAAGCATCCACATGATAGATAAATAAAAAAAATAGAATCGGGATTGAGTTCATTGAGTCTAACATGGGATGATTTTGTGGTAATATTTAGACAAAGATGGTCACCATAACTATATTTTGATAAAAAAACTCATATATTTTCAAAATCTTAGATATGGTGACTCATCAGTAATTGAGTATTGGGAGAAGTTTACTCATCTCCTTAGTATGTTTACCAATACCAAAAGGATGAGAGATTCCATATAAGGAAGTTCATCATGGGGTTGAATTCCCAAATAGGAGGTGAGGTAGATGTGCATGGTCCGACTACCATGGACCAAGTCTATGAAAAGGCCATTAAATAAGAGCAAAAGCTAAAGTCCATATCTGCTTATCGGGAAAAGAACCACAAAAATATCAATTGGTCACAATCTTCCTAATCATTCAAGAAGAAGAATGATAAGTAAGACTTAAAAAAAAAGGGCGATAGGGGATTTTGAAACAATCAGAATGGGTCAAGAGTGAAAAGAAGAATAGCAACAACAACTACAAGAAGAACAATGACAATTCTGGAAAGTCATTTGAAAGGTGAGGACCTCTAGGAGGGTGTTTTACTTGTGGAGGTGATCACTATTCTAATAAATGTACTAGTAAGACACAAGGAACACAACCATGTGGAAACCCCTTACCATCACAACATGCAACTTTCTAGTAGAGAATCCATGTAGCATTGGATAATCGATAAGCAGAGTAACAAATTGCTCCAGTTGAAACTCTAGGTGCTTTTTTTGGTGTACCAATTTCAATTTTAATACACTAGTGGGCCACTAAATATTTTATTTCACCAAAATTATTAGATAAAATATCTATAAAATCTAGTTATATGGCAAAACCCTAGTCAAAAGAATATGCTAACTAGACAAGATCTTAGGTAGAGAAGTGTTTGTTTGAAACTACGGTTGAGCTTCTAAGCTTTTCGATTGAAGTAAACATATATGTATCCTCCTTAGGATTTTATGATGTCATCCTAGGAATAAAATAGTCATAGAGACATAGGGCTAAGGTAGACTACTTTGCTAAAATTATAGAGTTTCTAGATAACCTTGGAAACAAAGTATTCCTACAAGGTACTCCTAGAGAGGTCAAGGTAAGGAAAATATTTATCTTATAGTTGAAGAGGGCCAAGCTAAAAGGGTGTCACCTCTTTACATTCAAAATGGAGAAAATGGATGATTACAAAGAGTTCATCTTTAAAGATGACTTAATGCACTATGAATCTTAAAAACTCCAAGGGATGGAAGAAGAGGAATCTATGGATTTAGAAAAATTAGATATGAAGAAGTACCCATTTCTATGGGATTTTGAGGATGTATTTCCAAATGAATTTCTCGGATTACCTCCCAAGAGAGCTTTTGACTTTTCCATAGATATAATTTCAGGATTGGAACCTATATCCAAAGCTCCTTACCAAATGACCATAATAGAGTTGATGGAGTTAACTTGGCTGAGCTACAAGAGTTGTTAACAAAATTATTGATTCCAATGTTTCACCCTGGCGAGCACCAACGATCTTTGTTAAAAAGGATGGTACACTGCACTTGTGTATAGAATATTGTATTCTAAATAAAGAAATGATAAAAAATAAGCATTCGTTGCCACATATTGATGATCTCTTCAATCAAATGTGTGGGGCGACTATATCCTCAAAGATCGATTTATGATCTGGATACCATCAATTAAGGCTTAAAGATAAATATATCCATAAAACAACCTTCAAAAAAAATATGGGCACTATGAATTCATAGTCCTACCTTTTGGATTGATGAATGCCCTTGCAACATTCATGAATTTGATGAACACTGTATTCAAAGATTATTTGTATAAGTTTTTTCTAGTGTTCCTAGATAACATTCTGATACATTCTAAGAATGAGGAAGAACATATCCAACATTTTTATATTGTTCTACAATGTCTAATAGAGCACAAGTTGTATGGTAAGCTCTCAAAGTGTAATTTCTTTTAGAAAGAAGTATAGTATCTAGGTCATGTAATCTTAGTTGAAGGAATTGCATTAGATCCAACAAAGATTAAAACCGTTCTAGAGTGGCCTACACCAACAAATATGCATGAAGTCCATAGTTCATGGGTTTGTTAGGACATTATAGAAATTTATAGCTAACTTTTTAAGAATTGCCTATCCCATTACTTCTTTGCAAAGAAAAGGAAAAATATTTGAATGGTCAGAAAAATGCTAGGAGGCATTTGATCAATTGAAAGAGAAGTTAACTACATCACCGATTCTAAAAGTACCTAATCTAAAAGGACATTTTTTGGTTACCACTAATGTCTCAAGAGAAGGATTAGGTAGAGTTATTATGCAAGAAGGGTGAGATATCACCTATGAGTCTAGAAAACTAAAAATGTATATGAGCAGAGTTATGCTTCATGTGATATTGAGTTGACAATATTTGTGCATACATCGCAAATGTGGAAGAATTATTTGCTAGGAAATCCTTTTGAGTTAAGGTTAGATCATCAAGGTCTCGAATACTTTTTTACCCAACCACATATTAAAACTCATCAGAGGAGATGGTTGGAGCTGATATTTGACTATTATTTTGAGATTAGTTACATTAAGGGTAAGGAAAACTAAGTGGTGGATGCCGTAAGTCAAAGGAGGCATATTTCATCAATGATTTGTATACATTTTGATTTCATGAATTAGGTGTTGCAAAGGTCCAGAGGAGATGAATAATATGAGAAGGTTAAGCAAGCTCTCACAAAAAATCCTCAAGATTCAAGGTATGATGGGTTTTACTTTGAACTAGATGGACTACTAAGTTTAAGAGGAAGAATGTATGTTCTAAACTCCAAGGAGTTAAGGAATATCACGTGGAAATAAGTTCATTGTGCACCATATTTAGGACATCCTAGAGTGATGAAACTTCTAGTAGATGTGAAACCACTATATTTCTGGAAAAGAATGAAGATGGATGCTGCAAGATTTTTAGCAAGATGTTTAGAATGCCAAAGGGTGAAATTAGAACATTATCAACCGAAAAGAATCTTATATCCTCATGAGATTCTAGATTGGAAGTGGAAAATAATAACTATGGATTTTGTACAAGGTCTTCCTATGTCTACAAATAGGTATAATTCTATTTGAGTAGTGGTGGATAGAATCACCAAGGTAGCTCACTTCATACTTGGGAATTTGACTATAAAACACCCATTATTCTAATTAAAAAATTTCTTGTGTTTTTTACCCACAAGTGAAATAATTCTCAATTCCATTACATAGCAATACAAATTTTCTCTTTAAAACAAAGATATCATGCACATTTGAAATAAATACTATTCCAAATTTTCATTGCATTACTTTCTGATATAACAATAATCCATCTATCTCATTTCATTCAATGAAATGTTACAATCTTCCTAAAGAAATTATTTTGTAAACAAGATACAAAATACATTTTCTATCTTTCCATAGAAGTAGATACAAAATACATACCTATCTCATTTGAGCTCCATTGGCAATAAAAATACAAATTAGTTTTGACATCACTGCATTGATGCATACATTCTAGATGTTCCCATTCCCTGGTGCATATATTCTAGTTGTCCCCAATAATGACACAAACATCCTCAAACCTCACCCGCCAACTGATGAGGAGAATCATCACTCAAGTTATTTTCCACCAACCACAGACTTATTGCTGTCCCTCGCACATCTACCACATATGGTGAGATGGCCCTTCCCTTTGTCGAAGAGTTTGGTATGGTGCTCTCATAAAAATAGTCTATCTGAGCTTAGTGTTATGTCCTACATAACTAGAACTTGTATCCACTACAATCCTAAAATATCATGCATAAAAGGAACATAGTGAATTGATAGTGAACCAATGGAAAATTACACTACTTTGCCCAAAGTATTCTCACCCAATAATTCAAGTGATAATCATACTATTCAAATACACTACCCTAGCTCGGTTTGGATTATGTCCATTCATATACTATGCATAGATAATTTCCTTCCATAGGTAATCTTTAACCTCAGAAACGACCTATTCCCTTTTCAAATCACAAAGATACTTTCCTTAAGTATTCACAAGCATAATCTATCCCCTTCACTTGATAATCTAATCTAGGAATAACCTATTCTCTTCATGGCTCTATCTTTACAAGATATTTGTAAAAAATAACTTTATAATCTAAACTATTGCTACATAAGCTTCATCTAGATCATAGATCAAGTACTTATCAATAAATGATTTCTCGTCAAGAGTGTAAATCAACCACTCGAGTATTAATTCCAACTCAATAGGTAATCCCACCCATGGATCCAATCAAATATAAATTCCCAAATCAAGTGATCAACTTAATCACATAGGTGAGTCTCAACCTTGGTTTACCCTAAACCTAGGATAAAGTCAACAATCAATAACAATGATCAAATAAACTACCCAACGAAGTAGGTTATTCTCAGCTTGTTGATTCTAATAAGTAATCAGTAAATGTCCCAACCCAGTAGGTAATTCTCAACCTAGGGTTTCATTCGAAAGTAAAGTAATGATCAAGTGATCAATCAAGTATAGATGTGGTTTGCATGATGTCACATCCTATCATATCTTTCATACCATCTCTATTGTTGTAACTCTAACCTTATCATTCCCAAGGTTTCCTAGCATTATAAGCTAACAATGTCAAGTCACTTCATGACATCGATACATTTCACATTCTATATACATGTAGTGTAGATTATCTATGTATAGAAACATCATCAACTAAATTCCCATATAGGATATATAAGAGTATTAAATAACTTCCTTAAGATATTTATGCTTCCATCAATCTTAGTATATATAATATTATTGATAATATCCACTCCTTAATATGGAGTATATACAAACACTCATAAGGAAATCATAACTAGATTCTTTTCCTTTCTAATAAGCAAGTATATTTTTTCCCTATTCTATAAATCTAATTTAATTTCCAAAAATAACTGCATATTTTGATCAATACAAAAAAATAGTCACCATAGTTTAAAACTGAGTGTACATTATAAATACAATGCATTATTATTGAAACAATTGGAAAGGGAACCTTAGGGATTTTCCTCTTGGGGTTAACACCTTTCCCAAATTTCATTGAATTTTAAAGGGGGGATGTGGAAATGCAAGGATAGGATGAAGGATTGATGGATTTGGACAAGGTATGAGATTGACTTACAATATGATAGGTGAGTCAACCAACCCTTAACCAAATATATAAATTCCCTAATGATTAAATGCAATGATCTAACTATGCTAAGAGTGTAATTTATTGTTCTAATGCAAATATGGAAAGTACAAAAATTCACAAACAAATTCAGATAGCAGAAATGAGCAGAGTAGGACACTGTGCAGTTGTGATTCAAATTCGAGGTAAAAAATGATGGACACAAATTCCCAAGGTGTGAGATTCCTTGTAGGACTTTCCAAATCTATTTTTATGGTCTTCTAGTGTAGGATTTGTACTGCAAAATTCTGCCTTCAGATCTGTTGAAACACTTTTCGATATTTATGCAACTAAGTTTTTGTAGCTTGATAATATGTATGACAATAAATTCAACAATGGACAAGTGGACTTCAAGATCCCTTTAATCATATTCAAACATATAGTTTGAACACTCACAAAGAGGAGAAATGTTGTGCCATATAGGGGCTTTCCTCAGTCGAACCCCGTGTAAGTGTTCCCACTTCCATAATGGAAATTTCAATGATAAATCGATAGGAGAAAGGAAGGAAATGATGAATGAATAAATTTTGAAACTCACCACCCTTAAATTACTTCCTTGAAGGACTAAATTCATGCACATCACTTTTAAGGATCTTGGATCTTTCTTGATAGATTGCTTGAATTCTTGAATTTCCTTAGAGATCTACAAGGTTTTAGCCTTCACAAAATGATGATAACATGAACACACATAAACTCACATAAAACTTGGCATGATGTTAGGACCTTGAATTGTTACAATAGTTCTCTAAAATGTTTCTCTTGACTTTCTCAATAGTGCTCTTGATCATAATTTTTCCAATAATTTTGAAATGATGCAATAACTAGGTATTTATATGCATTTATTTAATTTCCTAAAAATTAAATCCTGATGGCTGACTTTGGACAATGGAATTACAAATTTTAAATTGCTAACACCGACATATTTGAATTTGGAGCCAAAAAAGGTGGATACTCGCGCCTAGGGCGTGAGTGTCCTAGCCCTATTTTCTAGGTTTTTAGGAGTTGTGGACATGTCTCAAATGAGTGCAATTTATTTCCAGTTGCAATTCCTTAGAAGTTGTCAAAAATGGGCCATGGAATATATAATTTAGGAGATTAAATACTCAATTAGGTCTAGTATTTTCCTGGGGCCAAACATAAGGTGAAATTATCATGGGTGACAATTTAGGATGGTACAATTACACACGTGTGATGGTAAGAAGTGCAAACTCTACATTTTTACCATTCATTTCACTCCACTTTACATAGTCGTCTTGAGTACTTGATCTTAACTCCTGATCTGGACTAGTCTTGCACCTTCTTTACCCAAAATTTCCACTTAAACACCAAAATTAGAACTAAATAAATCTATGTATATTTATCAAGGATCAAACTATTTGTTTCTCTCCCAAATTTAACATGTAATGGTAAGAAGTACATACCTACACTTTTACCATTCATTTTACTCCACTTTGTGTGGATTTCTTGATTACTCAACATTAATTCATTATTATGAATTAAATGTCACCTCTTTTATCAAAAAATTATAGTTGGATACCAAAAATAAATCTTAACTCATCCTTCTAAATTTATCAAATCTTAGACTACTTATTCCCCTCCCAATATACAATCACATATTTGACTTGATTTAGCTCCATAATTTATGGATTTGATCCTAGATGTTTAAAATTTAAATTCTAATTTTGGGCCCTTATTAACTCCCTCTAACTCTAGTCATTGGGTATCATTCTCATACCAACTCATTAAAATAAAGTGTTTAAAATGAAGTATAAAAAATATCACCCTTAATATCTTTTCATCATTTGGCATCACTCACTACCCAAAATCACTCATGTTATGTTTACGTTAGCATATTTCAAATACATTTGCTTCTATATCCATGATTATAAAACCTAAGTTCTTGCACTCAAACATTACTTCACACTTTTTCATCTTTTATGAAGTTCCAAGTTTCAAATAACACCCATTTATGGCACTACTCAATGCATTTATTGTTTTTTGTGCATTTCTCTCCTATATTAATAATTTTTGAATTAGATTGAAGGGATTGTTATAAGGAGAAGATCCTCGCTTCACAAGCTTACTAAATGTGTTTTTAAACACATCTAGTCTATTTATTACATGTCCAAACTTTAAGGCAAAAAAAAATTGCAAGTAAAAAAGTTTCACCAAGTTTAACTCATATTTATGTTATAGAATTAAATTTATGCCCAAAGTTCAAATTTGTAAGTGTAGAGTTAACCCCAATTCACACATAATTGTAATTTTTACAAATAGCAGTTGTCTCAATCTAATCCCTCCATTTTTTAATGTAAAATTATATTAGTTATTTATCACATAGAATTCCATCTCCTTTTCATTGACACCAAGGTACACAATTATTTTTCAAGTCCACTAATGTGCATATTTCTTGTCCCAACTCTAAAATCTAGGCTACTCATTTTATTCAATTTATTTATATAGTTCAATAGCTTAGATTTTTATAAGAGATGTCTTTTCCTTTACATAAAATGGTGAATTATGTTGGAATGTCACCCAGATTTGTAGATTGTGTGCCTCAGTACTATCCTTGTTCCCTATTTGGCCCCTCATTGTTTATGAATATAAGATTATTATTTGGTGGGATCTAGTTAATATTTATACTTTTTGGTGTATTTACCTCCATTGGCTCCTTACAATTTTTATGCGTTCAAATTACATGTTTCAAGGGTTTTAATTCAAGTTTACATGTTTCTAAATTTATATTTTATTGAGGCAAGGTTGCAACTTCAATTTGTATACTAGGTACACCTCATTCCTTACACCCTATATTGTTTACTTATTAGACCTCCCTCTCTTTCTTGCAACCTGTAAAACTCCCACTCACCTCTAAAAATCACTTAATATTTACTAGGCCTAGGCCATGGAGTGCAATTACAATTTACAATTTGCATGTTATAAACTATAGTGTGCCTCTACACCCCATGCCTTGCCATTTTTTTGGTTGATGGATTCCCATTATTTTATTCAATGGAATCATCCCTCCCACTTCTAGTTGTCAACTCTCTTTCCATCCTTGGGGCTCACAATACAATCAAGGCATGACTATAGAATGCAATTTCACTTTACAATATGTGGTGAAAATTGCAATGTTCCCCCATGCCCTTGCTATTCATTTTTCCTATAAACTTACCACTCCCATTTTCACTTTGCATCCCTTACATGTTATGTTCCCATTTCTAAATCCTATCTTACCTTAGCATACTTCCTTGCCCCCATTACATGTAAATATCACTCCTACCTTCAAATCTATAAAATTCTATATCCTAAAGACTTGTCTCACTTTTTTGAAACTCATAAGATGTGTCCCTTTTGAATCCTACATTGGTAATTTAGCCTAATCTTGTTAAAGATCTATTTTTTTGTAGTATTCATAGATACATTGGGAGCCCATTTCATTATGGGGGGAGTGAAGGCGGGCAAAAGGGGTTACCCCCCACCTTTAGGGTCTAAGGGGCTATGCCCCTAATAAGGGTTCAAGGGCAGTGCCTTAAGGCCAAATTTTAGATACATATTTAAATCATAAAATGTTATTTTTTCACAGTAAAATTGGACCATTTGTTGTTAGGTCATAGATTTGATAATAGAGATTATATTAGTATTTTTTCCCTAAAAGGAAACCCTCTTTTACAAGGGCATTGTATTACAGTTGTGTATTGAGTGTGGAGACTGTAGAGAGAAGAGGAAGTTACAATGAATTTGTTGTAGGTTGTATCCCTTCATTTTGTTAGAAAAATAAAAGGATCGGTTGTTTCTCCATGGACATAACCCGTATTGGGTGAACCACATATATCTTTGTCTCTATGTTTTGTGTTATTTTATGTTTTATTTTTACATTAATTTTATTATATATTTATTTTCACTCCTATTCCTAACACTATGACCCCATGTCATTCTTTTTCAAACCTATTGAATTATTTTACAACATCCAAATGTGCATCCCAAGCCCATAGGTCTATCATACAAGTTAATTTGGTGGAGTAAGATCCCCACTTTGCACTTACAAATTATGCTCATGACTTGCACCCTTGTCATGTTTTTAAAATTTAAAACCTAACGTCTTGCATGTAAGTTAACATGCATTTAATTTCATTAAATGCATGCAAGTATAGGTGGACCTCTCAAGGGTGTGGTTGATGATAAAATAGGCATGGTCTAATTGAAAACATGATTACATGAATAATGTCACCTTTCTAGGCCTACAACTAGATTGTTCTTTCTTTCTTGAAGAATGTTCTATTTCCCTCTTACAAGTATTCTTCCCTACATACAGATGGTACTAATGATGACATCCTTGGTTGATTATAAATTACCAAATGTCAATGTATTGGAAATGTTGAGGATATATTTACAAGTTTGAAATAAGGGGTTGGTTATTGTTGGTTGGTTACAAGAAAATAGTAAACAAACATTAAAGGGTTTTATTCATTTTGTATCAAATCTAAAGTCATTATAAAACTACAAAAATTTTCTTTAGCTCCACTTGCAAGGGTGTTTATGTAATCCATTAAAGGAGAATATTTGAATCTATAGTTATTATTATTGTGAATGCCTATATGAACTTAAAATGTACATTTAGAGATGCAATGTATTCCCCTAGTTACACTTGCTAATTTGATGTTATGTTTGATTAGAAGATCAACATAGAGTGTAAAATCTTTGTGAAGCTTTCACAAAGCATATTTTCATGGCAATATAGAAAGAATGTTTGTTCATGGTTTATTGAAGTATGCTCCATCTTTGGTGCTATAGTATTATGATGCCATGTTTGGTATTTATACAACTTAGCTTATGTATGTGAATGCAAAACACAATCCTTGTTATACTCATTTCTACTATGATGTAGTTCTTTTGGTTTCTATATGCATTTATTTTATTTTGGCACCAACTACTAAAACAAATCCTTCTATCACACTAACTATAAGACAAAATTTTATATGTATTAAAATTTTAGTGTTAAATATACCTCAATTTTAGAAGCCCATCATGCTCAAAATAGCATATCATAATATTCTAAGGTGGTAAAATCATTTTATGGCCTTGCATTGTTGATATTTTATAAGTGCATATAAAGTAAGCTATTATTTATAATCATCATAGGGGGTACAATTTTTCGCATCTCAAGTTGTATACACTCATAATAGCATATCATAAGAGTCTAAGGTAATAAAATCATTTTATGGCTTTGCATTGTTGTTATTGTGTAAGTGCATATGAAATCAGTTATTATTTGAAATCATCATAGCGGGTATATGTTTGCACATGTATCAATTTGTACACGCACTTTTCATATCTACTTGAAAGGAGATTAAATTATATAAACCAACACAGGGCTTAGTGACAAGTATAGGAGTCTCATTATTTATTAGGACATGGTTTACTTTTCAAGGGTAGATGCACATTTATATTCCTTATTGCTCCTCTCACATTTAACCTCAAGGAATACCTCCTTTGGCCTAGTAGATCCCAAAGAAGAAGATATTTTTCCTCTCTTACGCATTGGCCCATTATTCTTCAATTCCAATTATAAGTTACAACTTATCATCTTAAGATAACTTTCCCAAGCTTATATATTGTTTTATCTTTCGGGTTTGTAGAGAAAAATACTTTGAGAGAGAAAATTTGATTAGAATCAAACATTCAATATTATGAGGGCATCATCTACATATTTGATATTCAACTAGATAATTATACAAATTTTAAAAATATTTAGCAAGTACTAATCATAGTCAATAATTGTTTTAGTTTTGATTATAGGGTACAAATATTGAGTTATTATGTGTAGATTCCCATGGAAGATGGTCTCCTATTTTCATGGATATGTGATTACAAATGACAAATTCAAAGATTATTATGAACTATACATATTCTTATCTTTATTTTGGGTTTCCATTTGTAGTAGTTTATTTTGTTATAGAGAGTAGTTTTAGATGGTTACAACTCCTCCTAGCCCATATATTAGGTTCTCTTATTTATCCTTCGCCTATGTTCCATCATTGTTATATATTTGTATCTAGGTGGACCTATTGCTAGATAAATCACGTTCTTTTGCATATGCATCTTTCTAGATATGCTTATATGTTTATACTTACATGCTCACATAATACATGAATTTATTTCTCGTACTTTTTGATCTATTTATATCTTATCACTGTGTTTCCATGA
>CM021105.1:266481885-266607825 GCA_007115665.2 Sequoiadendron giganteum
CCAAAGACACTATTAGGGATGTGGCTGAAAAAAAAAAAAAAGAACCTTGGATTCCATCGTGGGATTGAAATCCAAAAAGAAGTATCCCTAGTTGTTCCTTTTGGGGATTTTGGTTTTGTTGTCCCTTGTTTTTCCCTATGAAGTATCTCTCCTAGAATATATGCGGCCTAAATAGCCCATATAAAAATTTTCTGGTTAGAACTTGTATCCTGGAAAATAAATTGGATGTTCTTATCCTCCAAGAAACTAATATGAAGGAGATCTTTGATAAATAAATTTTTAGTATCTAGCTTGGAGCGAATTATTTTGCTAGTGAGGCTAAAGGAGCTTCGGGAGGTATTTCCACCCTTTGGAATCCCTCGAAACTAAAAGGAACTACGTGCTTAGCTAGCAGGAACAGTCTGATGGTCTCCCTAGAAGATCTAGCTACCCAAGAGAAATGTAATTTAATAAATATTTATGCTCCCAACTTGAGCAGGGATAGGTTGTTGGTTTGGGAGCATCTAAATGATGCTAGAAAAAATAGAAAGGATGATCATTGGATGTTGAGAGGGGATTTCAACTCCCCCTTTTACTTTCAGAAAATTCAAGGGGGTTGGATGACTATTATGATAGCATGATGGAGCTAGTTGAATTCCTAAACCCCAGCACATAGCACACACTAAACTCAATGCCAATCACCTTTACTACCCTTATTCCCAAAAATCTTGATGCCTCTTCAATTAAATATTACTAACCTATTAGCCTCTGCAATACATTCTATAATTTTTTCTCTAGAATTCTTGTGCTTAGGCTTAAATCTATGTTAGGAAATATGATTGCACCAAACCAGAAAGGTTTTTTCCAAGGAAGAAACATTCTTGATGTTGTCATCTCTACCCATGAAATTCTCCACTCTATGGACCTTAGTAAAAATCCTAGAATGGACTTCAAAATTGATATCTCTGAGGCTTATGATAGAGTCTCTTGGTCATTTCTCTTTATTGTTCTTAGAAAGTTTGGGATAGAAGGAAGATTCCTTATACTTATCTCTACCTATATTACTTCCCCTATGTGCTCTATTTTGGTTAATGGTGTACCCTAAGGTTATTTCTCTTGTGGTCATGGCCTCAGGCAATGTGACCCCCTTTCACCCTATCTTTTCATAATAGTTGTTGAGGTTTTAGGAAGGAATGTTCAAAAATTGGTGGACTCTAAAGCCCTAAAAGGTGTTAAAGTTGCTCCATCTCTACCGCCTAACTCCCATGAACAATTTTTTGATGGCACACTCTTGTTTGGTGAAGCCTTGATGGGGGGAAGCGGGTCTATGGAAACAAGTTCTAAATGACTATATAACTAGTTCAGGCTAGTTTATCAACTATGAAAAAAGTAAGATATACTTCTTTAATACTAACAAAATTGTGAAGGAAAGAGTGGTGAAGATATTGGGATGTTAGAAAGCTATCCTACCTACAACCTAGCTAGGGTTACACTGATTTCGAGAAATTTGGAAAATAATTATTGGAATCAGCTGATTGAGAGAGTTCAAAAAAGTTGCAAGGTAGAAGGGGAAACATCTTAGCTTAGCTGGGAAGATCCAACTACTAAAATCTTCCTTACAAAATATTCCAATTTACTACTTGTCTCTCTTCAAAATTCCAGCCTTCATAGGGGAAAAAATAGAACAGATTTAGAGAAGATTTATGTGGTATGGAATTGAAGATAAAAATAGACTGTCTCTGGTTAGTTGGGAGAAAGTTTGCACTCCTAAAAGTGTTTGAAGACAGGGGATAAGGAGAATCAAATTTCTTAATAAATCCCTAACTGCTAAAGTGGGATGGAACCTTCTAGAAGGGTCAAAGGACTAGGTGAAGATTTTCCAAGCCAAATACTTGAAGAATAAGAACCCTGGTTGTTTCCTCTTTATGTCTGACTTGCCTAGTGGTTTTTTCCTAAGAAATCACCTTGTTAAAATAAAAAATGTGTTGAAATCGGGGGTTAGAAAGAGAACTAGTAATGGTAAAAACACCGATTTTTGAAAGGATCCTTGGATTGAGGCTGCTACTATCTCTTCAACTGATGGCTTGAATACCCTCAAATAAAACTTAACTAGGATATGTGGCAAAAAGGTGTCAGACTATGTCAATTGGGAGATGGTTGAACCTAAATGGAAAGATTTCAATATGTTATTAAGGAGGGCTAATTTAATAGCTTAGAGACAGATTAATTAGGATCCAACTTTTTTAAGGCTTCACAATCTTATAGGGGAGGTAAAGTGGTTTTCTACTGAAAGGGAAGATGAATGGGTGTGGAAGGGGAGCTCTTCAGGCTGTTTTTCTATAAAACATGATTATGAGGAATTGGTAAAGCCCTTTTTAGACAACAAAGATCACCACTGGGAAAAAGTGTGGTTAAAGAACATGGTTCCTAAAATTAACTATTTTTGGTGGGTTGCCTCACATGGAATTTTTTTTACTATTGGTAACCTAGTCTGAAGAGGGTTCTAGTTGGTTAACCGATGCTCCCTTTTCAAATAGGATGAAGAGTCTATAATGCATGTTTTCTTTCACTGACAGTTTTCTAGAGAGGTTTGTTCTTTCTTCCTTTTGTTTTTGTTCACTTACTGGTATTTCCTCACACTATGAAGTCTTATATAGAAAGTTGGTCAAATTTCCCCTTTTCCCATAAAATTATTGTTGATCTTTGGATCCAAGTTCCCCCCTTTGTTACATGGGGAATATGGAAAGAAAGAAATAACAGGATCTTCAGGGAAGTTGAGAGAAACAACTATGAGGTTTATATGATAATAAAAGAACAGTTAAGGAAAATATGGAGGTAGGAAGATATAGCTTCTCCAAAGTTCGACTGAATTACAAAGAGATGAGAATAAAGAATGTTTGGGCATAAGGAAGGATCTCACAAACCAAAATTAGACCATGATTTTAGCCAAAAATTCTACTATGTGGGTTCCCCCTGAAAGAGAGTGGATTAAGTGTAATTTTGATGGGTGCTCTAAAGGAAACCCAAGTATGGTTGGGGTAGGGGGTCTTCTTAGAAACCACAAAGGGGACTACATTGTGAGTTATGGTGTTAACTTAGGAGTTTGTTCTAATAACAATGCAGAGGCTATGGTGATTTTAGAGGGCATAAAGAATCTAAAGGTATGGTTTTAAAAATGTAATCCTAGGAGATTCTAAATTGATAGTGGATATATTGAATGGAGTTATTACACCCCCTGGGACTTAAATAATATCATTGATAAGTGTTTGTCCATTAAGATTTATTTTACTAGTTACGAGGTGCAACACATGTATAGAGAAGGGAATAAGTTCATCGATTGTGTTGCCAACGAGGCATTGAGGTGTAATGGGTGGACCTGTTGGGTAAATAACAATTTTTCGATGTCATTAAAGGATATGGTTCTAAAATAAAATTTTGAAAATGATTACAACTTGCAAAGTTGATGGTTGGGGGGAAGCATTGGAGATCTTGTGATATTAAGGGAATGTAGAGTAATTATGTATTATGTGGTACGATGTCGAGCTTGATGATATTCTATGGAGGTAAAATAATCATTATCTCCTTCCTGAGAAGATTAAGGCTCACATGGATATTATCAAGCTGAGGGATTTCAAATCCAAGTGTGTCGATAAGCCTAATAATTTCAGCTCCACCCGTAATCGTAAAGTGGCATTGTATGAATATTAATGAGCCTTTAATTATTTGCAAAAAAAATTATAATATCTTAGCTCTGGGAATTGTCTTTTGCTTCCCCTAAAAGAAATTTCTTGACTCCTCATTTTTGTATGTGCTTATTTTGAAACTATGATTAAAAGTGTCTTCTTCAAGTCTGGTAGGGAGCTGAAGAGGTGTGTGGTTATGAAGAAAATCTTGCAGCATTCGAAAAACTTACAAAGCGCTAATATGGGTGGGTCAAGGAAGCGCATGAAGCCTCCAAATTACCAAGTGCTTAAACATAGTACAAGCATGTGGAGATTTTTTGAAAGAGTTGGTATGGTTCCCTTCTTCAAATCTATGAAAGGCTACAATGAGAGCCTTACTGCCAAGTTCACAAATTCATGGAGGAAGGGAAATGTTGCTATTGGTGATGTCAAGTTTGAGGTGACGATGAGATTTATCACGGAGGCTATTGGCTTGTAGAATCACAGTATAAAGGTGGATAAAAAGATTGGTCCCAATGACCAGATGTATGTGGACAAGTTTCTTCATGATGGGGAGAATCTGAAATGATTTTAAAATAGGTATACAAGGTTAGAGCTTTCACCTCCTTATGCCTTGGTGAGTTTTTTTTTTATGAGGTATTTTATGCTAGAAGGAAGATACATGTCTATGCATGCATATCATTTCTTGTTGTTAAATCATATTAGGCACAATGAAAGAATACATTTTCCCTTCTATTTACTTTTATCCCTACAAATTAACATTGAGAAAGGTGCTATCCCTCCCTTGCATCAAGGTTTGATTCTTTCTCTATACAAGCATGTTCATGTGTCAAACCCTCATGTAAACCCTCTTGTTGCTAGAGTTCATAATAAAAACCACAATGATGGTGATAATGTTGAACCCCTCGAGGATGCAAACCCTACCAAGGAACCTAAGCCCAAACTGCCTCCTATCGCCGCTGCTAGAAATGTGTTAACCCTTGCTAAAATCCCTTCCCTTGTTGAAAAAGTGCAAATTTGTCTACCCCTGTGGGTCCAAAAATCACTGATAAAAGTTCCATTGAGTCTGAGTTAGTGAAAGCAACTCCATAGAAGAGAAAACATTCTCCTCTTCCCCTGGAACTACCCAAGTCTAAGAAGATTAAAAAAGATATGAATACTCAAAATAAATTTTACAATTATTGAAGATTAAGAGGGCATGCAAATTGACGAAATGAAGTAGGGCCAAGGTAGTGGTGGCCGTAGGTTTTCATGTCCGACAAAGGCTACTTCCAAGGATAGGAAAGGAAAACAAAAAGTCTATGTGAATGAAGAGGAAGAGTTTGAGATTGAATAATTTGAAGCCCAGGTGGATGAAGAAACTAATGGGATGGAGTTTGAGGATACTGCTTATGAAATAGGTGAAGAGGAGGATGACCAAAAGAATGATACCTTGACTATTCTAGATTCTGGGAATACTAGCAATGATAATATTGTTGATGAGTCTAGCATGGATTATATGAAAATAGACAAACATATATGTAGGTATAGATGCACAACATAGAAAAATATTTGGTCACACTAATGAAGGTGACTAATGGGTTGATTTGAAGAGCGATGGTTGATGTGGTTTTCGAACAAACTAAGATCATCAGGAGGCTAAAAATTTTGGGGAAGTCAGATGATTTGAATGAGATTGATGAATCAGAGGGACCTGACTGGAGGGATTTTATCTCCCTAATTGGTGATTATTGGGACTTTGTGGGAAAATCCGAGTAATGGCTTTCTTTTTTGTTATTTTTTAATGACAACTCTCCATTTTTTGTCTTTCTGCTTTTAGATCCCATAATTCTATTTCTTAATAGCTTTGTTATGGTTTAGTACATGTTGGTATATTGTGTACTTGATTAATGTTCTTCACGGATTTAATTACTCTAGCAGTAATTTTATTTTTTTGATTAGTTATGGTAGTTCTATGGTTATGGTTATGATATCTGGACTGTGTGCTTCACTAGATAGCTATTTCTTAATGTTGGCTAGTGGTGATATTTTCCCACCCTATTTTTTCTTTTTTGAGTTTTGGTTGTAACCATGGGATCAGGTCCCTTTCCCTACTAATCTAATCAAAACATTATTTAAATGCAAAAGGAAAAGGAAAATTAATTTTTTGATTAAATAGAAATTTAATTCAAAAAGTGAGAGAAAATATGAGTCATTTAATTAAATAAAATTTAATTAACTTGTGCTAGAAAAGCTAGCAGTGAATAATTAAATAATTAACACAATTACTTAATTATAGTGGAAAATAAAAATAATTAAATAAATATTGTTTATTTAATTATAGAAGTCAAAGATATTAGTGACACAATTAAATAAATAACAATTTATTTAATTAATCAAAAGAGGGCATAGAAGGATAAAATTAATTAATTAAATAATTTAGATTATTTAATTAATAGAAGACTTTGCGATATTAGATAATAATTAAATAATTAAGATTATTTAATTATCAATGATGAAAAGGGGTTTTAATAAAGTCATAGGCCTACTAATAATTTTCAATGTCTATAGGTGGAAAACCCCTTTTGCTTTGACATACTCCCCTTATCACACATCCCATTTTAGGGAAGATCCCCATTTCCTTTGTTCGAATAAAAAATCAAAATAATATTAAATAAATCAAGGAGATTAGGACTAGTTTTTCTAGATAATAGTACAATATATTTTTATCTTAAAGAATAAAAAAAATTGAGGTGATTTTGTTTCATGAATTGATGCAGGAGCATCCTTGGTTCTTGGCAATCTTGCATCAACCAAAAATATTTCCTTTCAGTTTTGTTCTTGTTCTTGTTCGAGTTGGTAGATCCAATATTTCTTCATGTTTTCTCATCAGATCATGCAAACCTAGGATTTCATTATGGACATGCTCAATTATCTTATTCCAAGTTTTCAGCTCATTTGGATCTTTTTTCGACAAGTTATCACTTTCAAATTAAGTGACAATTTTTTGTTTTGGCCCCGAAATAACTTCAAACCCTAACAGCTAGTTGGATCTCGCCCATTGTTTGTGGATCTTCACGATGTGTTTGGATTTGTTCTATGAAGTGTCCCCGAACTTACACTTAGGTCCAAACTTCATTGTGCGCATCTACCATGGATGAATTTCAGAATTGAGGCCGACCTGTTCTTGCACATTTTACATTTTCTTCATTGGAGATTGTAATAATCTTTGGCCGACGCGAATGTTTCTAGTCTCATGGATATAGTATAAAGCTTATATTGAATCCTTAGATGAGGGACAAGATTGATGATTAAAAAGAATATATTGTATATTAGGTCCAATCTGTAGGATTTTACTCGCATACATGAGCACTGTATTTTGAGCATGTTGTAATCAGGCCTATGTGTTGAATTTGTAAGCTCGCATGTGGCTGACTATATGTAATCAATATTTCAGATAATGAGAATTTTTGCATCTACATTTTGCTCCATAAATTGTGTTACTTCTATTGTGTTACTTTTGTTGCATTTTTTGGACTGTTCTCTTTGAGGACCCTCCTTGCCGTGGCTGCACCAAAAATGGTATCAGAGAGAGATTCGTTCCTTGAAAGTTGTGCAGTCATGTTGAAGATTTGTTGTAGGGTGGTGAATTGAGAATTTAACCTGTAGCTGCAGAGGGCTTGTGTCAATATGGTGGGAAGAAGAAATGTAGAGGAAATGGAGTGTGTGGAAATGCAGACCCAGCTATAATGGAGATGTTGAGAGGAATTGTTGCTAGATTATATGTAGTTGAAACGACCTGAAGAAGAGGTCGACCATTTGAAGATGTAAGTGATGAAGAAGTAGAAGAACAAGAGGAAGTTGCAAGAGGAGAGAAACCTGGTCTAGATTAGGAAGAAGGGAGGTTCATAAGAGCCCTAACCAGAGTGAACAGTAAGCCACATTTCAATCCACCAAATTATACTGGCAAGTTGGATTCAGATGAATTGTTAAATTGGAGAATAGAGATGGAAAAATACTTTGATTTTGTAGGTACCCCAGAAGATAAGAAGGTAAAATTCGCCTATACAAAGTTGAAAGGACATGCATCCCTTTGGTGGGAACACTTGTAGATAGATAGACAAAGGAAAGGGAAAGATAAGATAAGATCATGGGATCAGATGGTGAATAAGTTGAAGACAAATTTTACGCCTACAGAATATCAGATCAATCTATTCTAAAAATTGCAAAATCTGAAGCAGAAATAATCAAGTGTGATAAAGTATACTGAAGAGTTCTACAAGTTGAATATCAGATCTAGACATTCAGAAGATGAGATCGAACAAGTAGCTAGATACATGAATGTTTTGAGGTCGTCTATTCAAGATGAGATCATTTTCATAAATTTGATGAGTGTGGAGGAGGCATATCAGTGTGCCCTAAAAGTAGAAGAGAAGCTGAATAAAATACATGAGCAGAGACATAGAGGAAGAGGTGGAATATTTCAAAGAGGAAGAATATTTATAGGAGGAGGAAGAGGAACTTTTGCAGATCAAAATAAGGATAGGGAGGTCAGCAAGAATGAGAATTCAAACCAAATAGATGATGGAAACTCCTACATAGGAGGAAGATATGGTGGTTACAGAAATGAAGGATATAGAAAAGATGACAGAGGACAAGAGAACAGAGTATTCAAGGGAGCTTGTTTTAAATGTGGTGAAGAAGGACATGGAGCATTTGAATGAAAACAAGGGGAGACCAATAGAAGGAGTAAAAAAAATAAAAGAAGAACCTTTGTGGAGGAGGAGCATGCTCGATCATCTAATCAACCAGAAGAAGGGGAAGTATTGGTGAGTAGGAGAGTGTTGTGTCAAAGTGAATTAGAGAAAGAACCATTGTAGAGGAAGAATTTGTTTCGGACCAAATGCAAGGTAGCTGGTAAATGCTGCAAAGTGATCATTGATAGTGGAATTTCAGAGAACCTAGCTTCTTAAGAGATGGTGACCAAGTTGAAGTTGGAAATATTGAAACACCCAAAACCCTATCAGATAGCATGGATTCAAGATGAACATAAGATACTGCTAAGTGAACAATGTTTGGTAAAATTGAAGATAGGAAATTACCGTGATAAATTTTTGTGTGATATTATGCCTATGGATGTATGCCATATTTTGTTGGGAAGACCTTGGTAATATGATAGAAAAGATATCCATGATGGAAAGAAGAACATATACACCATTGTTGCAAATTTGATGAAGTAGACATTGTTGCCCTTGGAGGAGGTTCCTAAAGCTGAGATTTGTACGATTGCTAGAATATATTTGGTTGATGGAAGGAGATATATGGATGGACTGAGACATGAGAACCTATGCTATGCCTTGGTTCCTAATAAATTTGAAGACTTGAAGCATGAAGAAGAACAACCAGATGAGATAAAAGATTTGTTGACAGAATATGAAGCTATCATTTCAAATAATGTACCTAATGGATTACCACCTGTAAGGAGTATTATTCATTGTATGGATCTGATTCCTGGAGCTAGTTTGCCTAACAAAGAAACACAATGGATGACACTGGAAGAAAATGAAGAATTGAATAGAAAAGTGCAAGAGTTGTTGAGGAAAGGTTTAATCAGAGAAAGCTTAAGTCCTTGTGCAGTAACTTTAGTATTGGCACCTAAGAAGGATGGAGAATGGAGGATGTGTACAAACTCTAGATCCATAAACAAGATCATAGTAAATTATATATTTTCTTTGCCTCAGATGGATGACATTATGGATTGTTTGAGTGGAGCTAAGTATTTTACAAAGATAGACTTGAAGAGTGGATATCATCATATCAAAATTAGAGAAGGAGATGAGTGGAAAACAACATTCAATACAAATGAAGGATTGTATGAGTGGTTGGTGATGCCTTTTGGATTGACAAATTCACTGATTACTTTCATGAGGTTAATGAATGAGGTATTGAAGAAATTCTTGGGTAATTTTGTGATTGTTTACTTGGATGACATCTTGATTTTCAGTAAGACTAGGGAAGACATTTGTTGCACATAAGACAAGTTTTGCAAAGGTTGAGAGAAGAGTAGTTGTTGATAAGCATCAAGAAGTGTAGTTTCATGAAGGAGGATTTGGTATACCTTGGATTTTTGATATCAATGGATGGATTAAAGATGGATCCCAAAAATGTGGGAGCTATTATTGAGTGGCCTACACTTGAAATCATTGGAGAGGTGAGATCATTTAATGGATTGGCTAGTTTCTACCAAAAATTCATTAGGAATTTCAATTCTATTTGTAGTCCTATGACTAAAACAATGAGGGGAGATAAGAAAGATTTTAGATGGACATCTGGAGTAGACAAAAGTTTTGAATTGATGAAGTAGAAGGTGACTAGGCAACTTGTGTTGGCTTTACCAGACATTGATAAGGTATTTCAAGTAGATTGTGATGTAAGTAGAAATGCAATTGGAGTAGTGCTAAGTCAAGAAGGAAGACCAGTAGCCTATTTTAGTGAGAAATTGAATGATGCAAGGAGGATATATTCAGTGTATGATCAAGATTTCTATGTTGTAATTCAAGCCTTGAAGAAGTGGAGACATTATTTTTTATCTAGGGAATTTGTGTTGTATATAGATCATCAAGCTTTGCAATATTTGAACAGTCAAGGTAAGTTGAATCAGAAACACATGAGATGGGTAGAGTTCTTGTAGAGTTATACTTTTGTTCTGAAGCATAGGAGTGGAAAATCAAATAGAGTTGTTGATGCATTGAGTAGGAGAAGGAACTTGTTTACACAGATGAAAGTGGAAGTATTAGGCTTTGATGAATTGAAGAAATTGTATGTAGAAGACCCGGATTTTGCAAAACCTTGGAAAGCATGTAAAGAGCCAATTTTGGAGGATAGAATTCAGTGGTTAGATTACTTCATTCAAGAGTATATGTTGTTTAGAGGGAATCAATTGTGTATACTCAAAAACTCAATGAGGGATAACTTGATAAAGGAGAAACATAGTGGAGGATTGACATGACATTTTGGAATTGACAAGACAGTAGCATCGGTAAGTGAGAACTACTTTTGGCCATAGATTCATAAGGATGTAAGGATATTTGTGCAGAGTTGCAGAGTTTTTCAAGTTGTAAAAGGGAGTAGTCAGAGTTTTGGATTGTATAAACCTTTGAAAATACTAGAAAGACCTTGGGAGGATATCAACATGGATTTCATACTTGGTTTGCCTAAAAAACAGAGAGGTAATGATTTAGTATTTGTGGTAGTGGACATATTTTCTAAAATGGCACATTTTATACCTTGTAAGAAGACAACGGATGTAGTACATGTAGCAGATTTTTTTTTAGAGTAGCCAGGTTGCATGGATTACCTAGAGTATTGTTTCAAACAGAGATACAAAGTTTGTTGGTTACTTTTGGAGGATACTTTGGAAGAAGATGAATACATATTTGAAGTTCAGTTCTACTTTTCACCCACAGATAGATGGAGAGAGAGAGAGGTAGTAAAGAGGAGTTTGGAAAATTTGCTGAGATGCTTGGTTGGAGAGAAAATCGGAAGTTGGGATTTAGCCCTTGCACAAGCAGAGTTTTCCTATAATAATTCAGTGAACACAAGTATAGGAAAGAAACCATTTGAGATTGTTACTGGAGTGCATCCAAGAGGTATATTAGAACTAAGAGACATTAGTACAGAAGGTAAAAGGAGTGCAGAGGCAGAAGAATTTTCAAAACATATGAAGACAGTACATACTCAAGTGAAGAAGCATTTGGAAAATGTGAACCAGAAGTATAAGGAGAAGGCAGATGAAAAGAGGAGACATAGGGAATTTGAAGTTGGAGATGAAGTGATGGTATATCTAAGAAAGGAAATATTTCCAATTGGTACATACAAGAAGCTGAAGATGAGGAAGTTTGGACCTTGTAGGATATTGAAGAAATTTGACTCAGGGAATGCATATGAAGTGGAGTTACCAGATGACATGGGTATTTCACCTATATTCAACATTACAGACCTACATTAATACCATGAAGCAGAGTTCAGTGAAGACAGTAAGGTGAATTTGGAAGAACGGCTTCCTAAATGGAAATCAGATGAGATAGGAGAAATTTTGGATGTCAAAGATGGAAGAAAGATTCGTGGAAGACAGTACAAAGAATATCTGGTGAAGTGGAAAGGTGGACCAGTGGAGGATTCTTCTTGGACTTCTCAGGCTGAGGTAGACCATCTTGGTTTTCCTTTGGCACCAACAAAGTGAGGGACTCACTTTTCATCAACCTTGGATGTTTGATGCAGGAGCATCCTTGGTTCTTGGCAATCTTGCATCAACCAAAAATATTTCCTTTCAGTTTTGTTCTTGTTTGAGTTGGTAGATCTGGTGTTTCTTCATGTTTTCTCATCAGATCATCCACACCTAGTATTTCATTATGGACATGCTCAATTGGCTTATTCCAATTTTTTAGCTCATTTGGATCTTTTTCCGACAAGTTATCACTTTCGGATTAAGTGACAATTTTTGGTTCTAGCCCTGAAATAACTTGAAACCCTAACGCTAGTTGGATCAATCGTGGATCTCCCCTGTTCTTTGTGGATCCTCATGGTGTGTTTGGATTTGTTCTATGGATAGTCCCTGAACTTACACTTGGTTCCATACTTCATCATGTGCATCTATTGTGGATGAATTTCAGATTTGAGGCTGACTTGTTCTTGCACACATTACATTTTCTTCATTGGAGATTGTAATGATCTTTGGTTGACGCGGATGTTTCTAGTCTCACGGATATAGTATAAAGCTTGTATTGAATCCTTAGATGAGGGACAAGATTGATGATTAATAAGAATATATTATATATTAGGTTTGTAGGATTTCGCTCGCATACATGAGCACTATATTTTGAGCATGTTGTAATCAGGCCTGTGTGCCGAATCTGTAAGCCCGGATGTGGCCGACTATGTGTAATCAATATTTCAGATAATGAGAATGTTTGCATTTGCATTTGCCTCCATAAATTGTGTTGCTTCTATTGTGTTACTCTTGCCGCATGGTTCTGTCTGTTCTCTTTGAGGACCCTCCTTATTGTGGTTGCACCATGAATAAAGAATATTTATTAAATGCAGACAAAATGGGCATTTATGAAGATTAAAAAAAAGTTAAATTGGTGTATAAAATTGTCAAAAATGGTCAAATGGTGATACATGACCACTAAAAATTCTTTATTATCAATTGCAATGGTAAGTTGTTGCCTCCAACATTGTGTTTGGGTCTCTTTGAAAAAAGGTATAAGGTTACCTATTTACAACCTCTTAAGAGATCAATCGTATGAGTTTTGATCAATACAAAAAAATAGTCACCATAGTTTAAAACTGAGTGTACATTATAAATACAATGCATTATTATTGAAACAATTGGAAAGGGAACCTTAGGGATTTTCCTCTTGGGGTTAACACCTTTCCCAAATTTCATTGAATTTTAAAGGGGGGATGTGGAAATGCAAGGATAGGATGAAGGATTGATGGATTTGGACAAGGTATGAGATTGACTTACAATATGATAGGTGAGTCAACCAACCCTTAACCAAATATATAAATTCCCTAATGATTAAATGCAATGATCTAACTATGCTAAGAGTGTAATTTATTGTTCTAATGCAAATATGGAAAGTACAAAAATTCACAAACAAATTCAGATAGCAGAAATGAGCAGAGTAGGACACTGTGCAGTTGTGATTCAAATTCGAGGTAAAAAATGATGGACACAAATTCCCAAGGTGTGAGATTCCTTGTAGGACTTTCCAAATCTATTTTTATGGTCTTCTAGTGTAGGATTTGTACTGCAAAATTCTGCCTTCAGATCTGTTGAAACACTTTTCGATATTTATGCAACTAAGTTTTTGTAGCTTGATAATATGTATGACAATAAATTCAACAATGGACAAGTGGACTTCAAGATCCCTTTAATCATATTCAAACATATAGTTTGAACACTCACAAAGAGGAGAAATGTTGTGCCATATAGGGGCTTTCCTCAGTCGAACCCCGTGTAAGTGTTCCCACTTCCATAATGGAAATTTCAATGATAAATCGATAGGAGAAAGGAAGGAAATGATGAATGAATAAATTTTGAAACTCACCACCCTTAAATTACTTCCTTGAAGGACTAAATTCATGCACATCACTTTTAAGGATCTTGGATCTTTCTTGATAGATTGCTTGAATTCTTGAATTTCCTTAGAGATCTACAAGGTTTTAGCCTTCACAAAATGATGATAACATGAACACACATAAACTCACATAAAACTTGGCATGATGTTAGGACCTTGAATTGTTACAATAGTTCTCTAAAATGTTTCTCTTGACTTTCTCAATAGTGCTCTTGATCATAATTTTTCCAATAATTTTGAAATGATGCAATAACTAGGTATTTATATGCATTTATTTAATTTCCTAAAAATTAAATCCTGATGGCTGACTTTGGACAATGGAATTACAAATTTTAAATTGCTAACACCGACATATTTGAATTTGGAGCCAAAAAAGGTGGATACTCGCGCCTAGGGCGTGAGTGTCCTAGCCCTATTTTCTAGGTTTTTAGGAGTTGTGGACATGTCTCAAATGAGTGCAATTTATTTCCAGTTGCAATTCCTTAGAAGTTGTCAAAAATGGGCCATGGAATATATAATTTAGGAGATTAAATACTCAATTAGGTCTAGTATTTTCCTGGGGCCAAACATAAGGTGAAATTATCATGGGTGACAATTTAGGATGGTACAATTACACACGTGTGATGGTAAGAAGTGCAAACTCTACATTTTTACCATTCATTTCACTCCACTTTACATAGTCGTCTTGAGTACTTGATCTTAACTCCTGATCTGGACTAGTCTTGCACCTTCTTTACCCAAAATTTCCACTTAAACACCAAAATTAGAACTAAATAAATCTATGTATATTTATCAAGGATCAAACTATTTGTTTCTCTCCCAAATTTAACATGTAATGGTAAGAAGTACATACCTACACTTTTACCATTCATTTTACTCCACTTTGTGTGGATTTCTTGATTACTCAACATTAATTCATTATTATGAATTAAATGTCACCTCTTTTATCAAAAAATTATAGTTGGATACCAAAAATAAATCTTAACTCATCCTTCTAAATTTATCAAATCTTAGACTACTTATTCCCCTCCCAATATACAATCACATATTTGACTTGATTTAGCTCCATAATTTATGGATTTGATCCTAGATGTTTAAAATTTAAATTCTAATTTTGGGCCCTTATTAACTCCCTCTAACTCTAGTCATTGGGTATCATTCTCATACCAACTCATTAAAATAAAGTGTTTAAAATGAAGTATAAAAAATATCACCCTTAATATCTTTTCATCATTTGGCATCACTCACTACCCAAAATCACTCATGTTATGTTTACGTTAGCATATTTCAAATACATTTGCTTCTATATCCATGATTATAAAACCTAAGTTCTTGCACTCAAACATTACTTCACACTTTTTCATCTTTTATGAAGTTCCAAGTTTCAAATAACACCCATTTATGGCACTACTCAATGCATTTATTGTTTTTTGTGCATTTCTCTCCTATATTAATAATTTTTGAATTAGATTGAAGGGATTGTTATAAGGAGAAGATCCTCGCTTCACAAGCTTACTAAATGTGTTTTTAAACACATCTAGTCTATTTATTACATGTCCAAACTTTAAGGCAAAAAAAAATTGCAAGTAAAAAAGTTTCACCAAGTTTAACTCATATTTATGTTATAGAATTAAATTTATGCCCAAAGTTCAAATTTGTAAGTGTAGAGTTAACCCCAATTCACACATAATTGTAATTTTTACAAATAGCAGTTGTCTCAATCTAATCCCTCCATTTTTTAATGTAAAATTATATTAGTTATTTATCACATAGAATTCCATCTCCTTTTCATTGACACCAAGGTACACAATTATTTTTCAAGTCCACTAATGTGCATATTTCTTGTCCCAACTCTAAAATCTAGGCTACTCATTTTATTCAATTTATTTATATAGTTCAATAGCTTAGATTTTTATAAGAGATGTCTTTTCCTTTACATAAAATGGTGAATTATGTTGGAATGTCACCCAGATTTGTAGATTGTGTGCCTCAGTACTATCCTTGTTCCCTATTTGGCCCCTCATTGTTTATGAATATAAGATTATTATTTGGTGGGATCTAGTTAATATTTATACTTTTTGGTGTATTTACCTCCATTGGCTCCTTACAATTTTTATGCGTTCAAATTACATGTTTCAAGGGTTTTAATTCAAGTTTACATGTTTCTAAATTTATATTTTATTGAGGCAAGGTTGCAACTTCAATTTGTATACTAGGTACACCTCATTCCTTACACCCTATATTGTTTACTTATTAGACCTCCCTCTCTTTCTTGCAACCTGTAAAACTCCCACTCACCTCTAAAAATCACTTAATATTTACTAGGCCTAGGCCATGGAGTGCAATTACAATTTACAATTTGCATGTTATAAACTATAGTGTGCCTCTACACCCCATGCCTTGCCATTTTTTTGGTTGATGGATTCCCATTATTTTATTCAATGGAATCATCCCTCCCACTTCTAGTTGTCAACTCTCTTTCCATCCTTGGGGCTCACAATACAATCAAGGCATGACTATAGAATGCAATTTCACTTTACAATATGTGGTGAAAATTGCAATGTTCCCCCATGCCCTTGCTATTCATTTTTCCTATAAACTTACCACTCCCATTTTCACTTTGCATCCCTTACATGTTATGTTCCCATTTCTAAATCCTATCTTACCTTAGCATACTTCCTTGCCCCCATTACATGTAAATATCACTCCTACCTTCAAATCTATAAAATTCTATATCCTAAAGACTTGTCTCACTTTTTTGAAACTCATAAGATGTGTCCCTTTTGAATCCTACATTGGTAATTTAGCCTAATCTTGTTAAAGATCTATTTTTTTGTAGTATTCATAGATACATTGGGAGCCCATTTCATTATGGGGGGAGTGAAGGCGGGCAAAAGGGGTTACCCCCCACCTTTAGGGTCTAAGGGGCTATGCCCCTAATAAGGGTTCAAGGGCAGTGCCTTAAGGCCAAATTTTAGATACATATTTAAATCATAAAATGTTATTTTTTCACAGTAAAATTGGACCATTTGTTGTTAGGTCATAGATTTGATAATAGAGATTATATTAGTATTTTTTCCCTAAAAGGAAACCCTCTTTTACAAGGGCATTGTATTACAGTTGTGTATTGAGTGTGGAGACTGTAGAGAGAAGAGGAAGTTACAATGAATTTGTTGTAGGTTGTATCCCTTCATTTTGTTAGAAAAATAAAAGGATCGGTTGTTTCTCCATGGACATAACCCGTATTGGGTGAACCACATATATCTTTGTCTCTATGTTTTGTGTTATTTTATGTTTTATTTTTACATTAATTTTATTATATATTTATTTTCACTCCTATTCCTAACACTATGACCCCATGTCATTCTTTTTCAAACCTATTGAATTATTTTACAACATCCAAATGTGCATCCCAAGCCCATAGGTCTATCATACAAGTTAATTTGGTGGAGTAAGATCCCCACTTTGCACTTACAAATTATGCTCATGACTTGCACCCTTGTCATGTTTTTAAAATTTAAAACCTAACGTCTTGCATGTAAGTTAACATGCATTTAATTTCATTAAATGCATGCAAGTATAGGTGGACCTCTCAAGGGTGTGGTTGATGATAAAATAGGCATGGTCTAATTGAAAACATGATTACATGAATAATGTCACCTTTCTAGGCCTACAACTAGATTGTTCTTTCTTTCTTGAAGAATGTTCTATTTCCCTCTTACAAGTATTCTTCCCTACATACAGATGGTACTAATGATGACATCCTTGGTTGATTATAAATTACCAAATGTCAATGTATTGGAAATGTTGAGGATATATTTACAAGTTTGAAATAAGGGGTTGGTTATTGTTGGTTGGTTACAAGAAAATAGTAAACAAACATTAAAGGGTTTTATTCATTTTGTATCAAATCTAAAGTCATTATAAAACTACAAAAATTTTCTTTAGCTCCACTTGCAAGGGTGTTTATGTAATCCATTAAAGGAGAATATTTGAATCTATAGTTATTATTATTGTGAATGCCTATATGAACTTAAAATGTACATTTAGAGATGCAATGTATTCCCCTAGTTACACTTGCTAATTTGATGTTATGTTTGATTAGAAGATCAACATAGAGTGTAAAATCTTTGTGAAGCTTTCACAAAGCATATTTTCATGGCAATATAGAAAGAATGTTTGTTCATGGTTTATTGAAGTATGCTCCATCTTTGGTGCTATAGTATTATGATGCCATGTTTGGTATTTATACAACTTAGCTTATGTATGTGAATGCAAAACACAATCCTTGTTATACTCATTTCTACTATGATGTAGTTCTTTTGGTTTCTATATGCATTTATTTTATTTTGGCACCAACTACTAAAACAAATCCTTCTATCACACTAACTATAAGACAAAATTTTATATGTATTAAAATTTTAGTGTTAAATATACCTCAATTTTAGAAGCCCATCATGCTCAAAATAGCATATCATAATATTCTAAGGTGGTAAAATCATTTTATGGCCTTGCATTGTTGATATTTTATAAGTGCATATAAAGTAAGCTATTATTTATAATCATCATAGGGGGTACAATTTTTCGCATCTCAAGTTGTATACACTCATAATAGCATATCATAAGAGTCTAAGGTAATAAAATCATTTTATGGCTTTGCATTGTTGTTATTGTGTAAGTGCATATGAAATCAGTTATTATTTGAAATCATCATAGCGGGTATATGTTTGCACATGTATCAATTTGTACACGCACTTTTCATATCTACTTGAAAGGAGATTAAATTATATAAACCAACACAGGGCTTAGTGACAAGTATAGGAGTCTCATTATTTATTAGGACATGGTTTACTTTTCAAGGGTAGATGCACATTTATATTCCTTATTGCTCCTCTCACATTTAACCTCAAGGAATACCTCCTTTGGCCTAGTAGATCCCAAAGAAGAAGATATTTTTCCTCTCTTACGCATTGGCCCATTATTCTTCAATTCCAATTATAAGTTACAACTTATCATCTTAAGATAACTTTCCCAAGCTTATATATTGTTTTATCTTTCGGGTTTGTAGAGAAAAATACTTTGAGAGAGAAAATTTGATTAGAATCAAACATTCAATATTATGAGGGCATCATCTACATATTTGATATTCAACTAGATAATTATACAAATTTTAAAAATATTTAGCAAGTACTAATCATAGTCAATAATTGTTTTAGTTTTGATTATAGGGTACAAATATTGAGTTATTATGTGTAGATTCCCATGGAAGATGGTCTCCTATTTTCATGGATATGTGATTACAAATGACAAATTCAAAGATTATTATGAACTATACATATTCTTATCTTTATTTTGGGTTTCCATTTGTAGTAGTTTATTTTGTTATAGAGAGTAGTTTTAGATGGTTACAACTCCTCCTAGCCCATATATTAGGTTCTCTTATTTATCCTTCGCCTATGTTCCATCATTGTTATATATTTGTATCTAGGTGGACCTATTGCTAGATAAATCACGTTCTTTTGCATATGCATCTTTCTAGATATGCTTATATGTTTATACTTACATGCTCACATAATACATGAATTTATTTCTCGTACTTTTTGATCTATTTATATCTTATCACTGTGTTTCCATGATTTTACTAATTGGCTTGGTAACATTGAGGGGGAAACTTGCTCTCACACATATTACTTTACAATCACATATTACTATGTTCATGTTTATCACACAATGACATATATATATCCTTACATTATTAATAAGTTTATATGATTGTATTTATCTCCTCTCCTCCAAATCCATGCATCCCTTGTATGCAACTAATTGGAGGAGACATATAATATCATCCATGCTCTTTAGTGACTATGATTGTAGTGTTTGGTTCATGGTTTTGATTATTATTTGATATTTATAGATAGAGTCATATTTTCATGTTAGGTGGATTTATATTCTTGTTTCTAGACAAAGTTTATTTTCATTCTAGATTGAGTTATAACTTTAAACTAAGAACCCTATTAATTATATCTCTAGGAAAAAACCTTATTTTTATAATAAGTGAAATCCTTTTGCCTTTTTTCTACAAACTCCTTGAATATTTCTATTTTATTTTGTGTTTGTAGATAGTTTTAACAATTGTGTTTATGTGTATTTAAAATGCTTGAAAATACTACTCATTAGCATTTTTTATTTTGTTCTTGCAAGTTTTAAGATAAAGGGCTCATTATGAGGAGATTGAATGGAATAATTTTCCTTATATGTATCCTTTCATGAGTGCCTAGATATTTACTTTAATGTTAAGTATTTTTTTAATTTGGCATGCACCTTCATAATAGTTTGCATGCAAGTCAAACTGGGAGCAAAATGTAATGGTGAAAAAAAACACACCTTGCACTTTTTCGTTGTATTTTAGGTTGTTTTGACAAGGTTGTTCTTAATGCAATGACTAGTGTACAAAATGGTGATTCATGTGTAGAAATTGGAAAATGGCTTGATCCTAAATTAATTTCATCTTCATTGATCACTAAGGAATAGTCTTGACCCTCATTTTATCTAATGATTATGGGTCAATGCAAGAAGTTGGGTTCACATTTTGGCCAAAAAGTGGAAGTGTTTTTCTAGAAAGCCAAAGATTGTCACAATTGGAGTAAAAATTTGAAGTATTTACAAATAAAATCTTAATAAAATCTAGTAATATGGAATGTAGTATTTTGAATCTAATTTTCAAATATATAATTTATTATAATACCTAAATGATACAAGTTAATTTTTAATACACGTGTACAAAAACCATTTTTAAATCACTTTTTTAGGTTTATACCATGCACATGTACGACCAACATAATTTGACCTAAATAAAAGTATTTGCTAATTTTGGAGAAAGATGTTTATTATAGTGAATTTTGATGAAGATGCTTTTTATTTTATTTTTTTTGTTCCTAACTACTATTTGTTGGTGTAAATAAAATCTTGTACCTAGTTAATTCATTACTAATGGACTTATTTACATGTTAAGTTTACTTAGGTCCTAGGAATATTTCTAGAAGGTGTTAGTTGTCATTCGTTGTTATCTTATCTTTTGACTTGTAACACATGAGAACCTAGGTAATAGTGATAATTTGTCTCATGTCATATGATTACGACACTTGTCATAATCTTATGATTCCTTGTATCTCACATTGGTTATATAACCAAGGGGTCTCTACTACATTGTACACACATAACATTGAATCATAATTGATAAGAATACAATTTATTCTTTTCATATTCATATTCTCTCTTTATGCTTTCTATTTTGCCTCAAGATCTTGGCAAGCTATCTCCATATCCAATTCTATCTCCTTCATCTATTGTTGTATCTGAGGATTCTTGTGATTCCATAGTTTTGGTTCCTTGTGATTTAGTGCAGCAGGATATACATTGTCTTTCAAATTTGACTACTTTGGATGACTTCTTGACAAGTATTTCAGACTTGTTTGTGGAGCCTCGTATTGCAAATTTGGGGGACATCATTGATGACATTCATCTTCTCTTTGATGGAGAAGATCCTTCTTCAGTTGTTGTGATGGAACAATTTGACCCTCTTGTTCAATCTCTACACGGTCATTACTTGTAGTTTGATGTGACTGTGGATACTTTTGGACAGTATTTGAAGGAGGATTATTTGTCTTCAAAGGGGATATCTTTGTCTTTGTATTGTGTTCTACATTCATCTCTACTAGAATTTGCATTGTCCTCTTCAACAGTGTGGCTTAGAATGCCTATTTGGAGTGTGTCAACTTTTGGCATCAACATGGAGACACTTGAGTATGCTTCAGATATATCATACATCATCCATCTTTTTGACATCCTGCATATATTCATGGGTTTGTTTCTTCCTAAGGGGAGGAACATTGTTTGGAAAGATTGGATCATCTTCAACATTCAATGTCGATCTTCTACCATCATTGCAGGAGACTCAACATTGAGGGGGGGTTGCATTGTCTCTCTTCTTCTCCTCTCTTATGGGGGTTCTTTTTCCTCACATGGATTTTTTTCCTTCTCATTCTTCATTGTGATCATTTCATTTTGTATTTCATATCTCTTTTGGGGAGGAGTTTTGTCCCACTAGGTTTTCTCCTTTCTTCGTTTGTGAGAGATTGAATTCGCATTGTTCATGGGTACCTAGCATGGCCTAGTAGCCAGGACCCATTCTTACATCTTTGTGTTATTTGCATAATAATCTTCTACTCCCTAAGTTGCACTTAAGGGGGGGTGTTGGTGTAAATAAAGTCTTGTACCTAGTTAATTCATTACTAAGGGACTTATTTACATGTTAAGTTTACTTAGGTCCTAGGAATCTTTCTAGAATGTGTTAATTGTCATTAGTTGTTATCTTATCTTTTGAATTGTAATATATGTGAACCTAGGTAATAGTGATAATTTGTATCATGTCATATGATTAAGACACTTGTCATAATCTTATGGCATCTTGTATCTCACCTGGCTATATAACCAAGGGGTCTCTACTACATTGTACACACATAATATTTGAATTATAATTGATAAGAATACACTTTATTCTTTTCATATTCATATTTTCTCTTTGTGCTTTCCATTTGGCCTCTAGATCTTGGTAGGCTATCTCCATAGCCAATTCTAACACTATTTTTGAAAACACCTTGTGTATAGCCAACATAATCTGAGCTAAATTAATCAGTTTTTTTTTTTTCATTGTGTAAAGAATTTGTGTAGATTGATGACATATAATTTTTTTTTAAAGAAACTTAAAAATTAAGTTATTAAAAAAATTCTAAAACCCAACATTTCAAGTTTATGAATCACTTTCCTCATAAATTAATTGATAAATAGAAAAATAAAATTATAAAAAAAATACATATTTCAAAACTAGACATTGTCATCTATAATTGGTTTTAATTTTGTTAAAATAAAATTTAAAAAAGTTGTTAGTCATATTGCTAAAGTCAAATTTTCTCTTGTTCTTTGCATGACATTGTACTTGTAGGTCCAAGGCTAAGGGGTGGGTTTTCTAAAACAAAAGAAAAGGCATGGGTTTCAAATTTTAAATTTTATGAAATGTGCTCATTCTAAACAAGGGAAAAAATATTTTGCAATTAGAAACAAGTGCCCATTTTGAAAAACAAAACAACTACTTGTTTTAAAAAACTAGGTTTGAGAGCTTAAGCCTAAACAAATACCCATTTTTATGAAAGGATTACCCATTTCTATCAAGAATTTTTTCAAGCCCAAAACTTCCCCTAGAAGTGGACCCAACTTCTTGTTCTTACCCCTATCCTATCTCAAATCCATGAAATGCAAAACTAGCCTAGGTTGGTTCCAAAAATTTCAAAAAAAACCCAAAGCATCTAAATTTAGAATTTAAATTGGTTATGCTTCCCTCCTTTCCAACCATTCATTATGGGTTGACTAAAGGATGAAATATTTTAAATTAAAGATGAAAGTTTTGAATTAAAGAACAAATATTAACTCATTATGAAAATCTAGCATTTAGGAAGCACATCTAAAAACATATAGATATATTCATTATATATTGAAATCATTAAAAGAGCATGACATCAACATTACATCAATAATCTAGGTATATTGCATAACTATCTGTTAGCTTTGATAAATTTATTTTATATTGTTAACTAGGTGATTTTAAGAAAAGAACAATTATTTCTAAGAAAACTCCTAAACAATGTTTATTGACACCACATCAATTCAAATACAAGTTTTAGACACCAACTTAAAGTCCATAAAAGAAAAATTAGTGAAATCAAAATTAATAGGAAAACTTCAAAGTTGTGCATATAGTTCAGATATGAAGATGCAAGTATTAGTTTCATATCCAAGTAAGTGAATTAAAGAAACGAAAAATAAATTTATTAGTCTTGAGGTAGTCATCTAACAAGATCTTATTTTTGGTATATACGCAAATCAGTCGGTGGCATCTATCATTGTCACATTAGCATTGAACCTAAAGTTGTGTAACATCAGTTTATCTTTTAATTTATAAAAAATTAACAATGTAATCATTTCTAACTCTTTATCCTTTCTTAGATTATTTATTTGGTTTAATTAATTTAGAAATAATGCCTTACATTATTTCTAGAAATCTTGATTACAATCTATCATGGATTGTGGAAACAAAATGTTATTAATTAATTAATTTTTCTTAGGATATATGTAAGGCATGTGTTTTATTTTCCTACATAATAAATTGGTGAACCCAACATGAATTGATTCACATCAATTTTAACATTTTTTTGTACGAAATAAAATATCCTTCACATAGAAGTCTAAGTTATTTACTCAAAAAAATCAATTGAAAAAAATAAGTAGCCTACATTTTAGAGTTGGGATATGAATGCATACCTGAGCAACATAAAAATAGAAATAAATGACACTAATAAATATGTATCTAAGTGTTGATGAAGAGGAGATAAAATTCTTTGTGATAAAAACTTATACATGGATTCTAATTTTAGATCTAGAGTAAGTAGATTAAGATGGTAGAAATATGTAAACAAATAGAATTGTTTATGACCTAGGGTTAATTCTATGCATTACTGATCTAAATCTATTGTACAAATATGAACCTAGAATGTGGATTTCAATTGATATTTTGTGACACTTTCATATCTATAAATAGACTACCAATTGTGTTTAGGTACACCTTTGGGGAGCTTGCTTAGTGAGGATCTTCTCCTTATGAAAATCCGCTATATTTCATTAAATGTTTTTGATAAAATAGAGGAATAGATGTAATGATTACATTGGGAACTACCCTAAATGAGTGATGCAGGAGCATCCTGGGTTATGAGAGAAATATCTCATCACCCAAAAATGATTTATTTAATTTTTACAATAGTTTGGATTTTAATGTCCTAGGTGAATTATTTTATAATAAATGGCCAAATATTTTATTCAATATTTTTGGTTATATTTTATGTAACAGCCTTATTGTAATTTCAAAGTATTTGGGTGGCATTTACAAGGAAAAATATTCAAATACGCCTCCTTGGGTGTGGGATTTGGGGAGTTGTAAAGTTATGAAAACTCATTTAATGTTCCCCGACTATTGCATGAAGAATTTGGGTGCCCAAGAGCAAGTGGTTAAGCTTTTTCTACTCCAGGGTCCCTATTTATGAGAAGTGGGAATCCAAGTTGTCACCTATTCTTAGAAAATTATTGGAAGTGGATTTGAATATGCTTTTTGAGCATTTATTATTTATTTTTTAACTCATTTCAAACATATTTCCTCAAGGTGGACATGTGATTTTCCTAGGTGGATTTGGCTTGTGGTTTTGGAAAGCACAAAGGTTTCCTCATTCTTAAATCTCTATTTATTCAAGCCTTTTCATTTGGGAATGGGGATTTTAGAGTTTTGAAGGTTGAGATAGGGAGATGTTGTCAAATTGAGAAGAATATTTGATAACTCCATTGATGCAGATTTATGCAGATAGAGAAGCACATGTTTTAGGGAGCTAGTGAGCTCCACATTTTTAATCATTCTTTTCTAGAATTTGAGAGCAGAGGATATAGGTGTGGATTTTCTTGGAAATAAGAGAGAAGAAATTCTGTTGTAGGTTTGAATGTGTATGCACATCAGGAAGAATATTGATTAATCCATATTTTATTGCAGCGATGATTTTTAGTTGAAGATTGCAGGTTGAAGGGAGCTAGAGAGCATCAAAAGGAGAGGGATTGAAGGAGGTCGTTTATGTATTTGATCTTTCTATTATACATCAGATTTATAACAATTTTTTAATGGTTTAAATCAACCCATATGGCTGGAAATCAATTTAATTTTTAGATATGCTTTGTTTCCATGTAATTATAGGAGCTTTTGAATGAGAAATTGAAAACACTTCTTGCTGATTTTATGTTGTTTAAAACAAATTTAGAGTTGTATTTTATGTTGTTGGGGGTTTTTTGAATGAGTTTTGTGAGCTCTTGCATCAGTTGTATTAGAGCATGGTGAGTCTTCTTACATCAATGAGTGTAATTTAGAACTTGAAACTTGAAATATGCAACATGGATCCAAAAGGGTGGTGCAAAGACCTAGTCTAAGAACTAGGGTTTTGGATTTGTAGACATAGATGTAAAAGAAATTGGACTATGAGGATGTAAAGTGAGTTCACAATAGAGGAAAGAGTGATTCTAATGTAGTCAATGATGGATTCTAGATGCTAGATAATTAAATGAGCTTAAGGTGATATCATATTATACTTGACTTGGACACAATTTAGATTTTTGGTATAAGAAATGATACATTATGGATAATTACAATGAGTTAGATAATATTGTAATTAAAACTTGAATTTTAAATTGTAGACCCTGAAAAATGGCTTAGGCCTGTGATTGCATTTTTTATCATCAATTCAAGATACCCACAAAATGATTAAATGATTTTATTCATTTAATTATAACTTAACATTCTAATTCCTCAAATTAATTAAATAGTTTTGACCATTTAATTAATTCATTTCATTATTCTTCTAAAATTGATTAATTAAGTAAATTACATTAATTTATCTTAATTACATCGCTAATTAATTTCATTATTCTTCTTTTGATTAAATAAGTTTCCTAAATTTATTTAACTATACACCATTTTATTAATTTCATTATTCTTCTCTTAATTAAATAATTTTTATAAATTTATTTAATTAATTCATTTAAATTTAATCATATTCTCCCACATTTAATTAAATAAATGTTTATTTGTTTAATTAATAATTATATCCTCTCATCTAAAGTTCCTCGATAAATTACATAGTTCATTCAACTATTTAATCACGTGCACACACTTCCTCCATAAAAGAAAGGAATTAGTTTAATAATTAATTCTTCTATTTGAGCACATGTCTCCTACATCTTCAAGTAAATAGATCATGCATAATTCTCTTCACTTCTGATTAACACTCTCTTTCAGTTCACTCACCGAGTTGATCTATCACCTCCTTTTGACTCACAGACTCTCTCAGTTACACCTCTTGAAACTAATCAATCAAATCACTTAACTATTCAATCCAACTAAGCAATCAATTCAATTAACTATGCAATCAATTCCTCACACTTGATTTGGACCATTTGAATTCAAATCAATCTTGACCGTTGAATCTATGAGACTTCTATAAAAGAAGATTTTCAATTCTGTTTTTGGTAACCACAATCTTCAAAGTTTTATTGTCAAAATACTTACAGGCTAAAATTGCATACTCACAATCTGAGGGAATTGAAGCAAATTCAAAGAAAATTTGAGAAGAATAATGGAGATGAGTCAAGCAAGCATGTGAATAACATGATATGATTTGTATTTATTGATTTCCTTTGTTGCATTGCACTTCATTATCAATTTAGGGGTCTTAGCAGGATCTAGGAAATGTGTGGTTGTTTTCATTGTTATGATTTCATTATTCCTGTTTATTTTCCCTTATTACATTTGGTGAACCGGGCGTGAAGTAACATACTTCAAAAAAAATCATAGAAATTTTGATTTTTGCAAGAACAGGTACAGATCGACACATCTGATGCACAAAACGACACATTTGACATCATGAAATGCATTTGAAGAGGAAAACACCACATTTGACTTAGAATGATGCATTTGTGGCTTCCTATGACACATCTAACTAGTAAACCTATGACACATTTGATTGGTAAAAATGAATTTACTGATTTCTAAAATTTTGAGTTTTGATTTTCATACTTAAGGTTTTTTATGATTAATTCAAATTTTACATGTGATCTGGTGGAGTTAACATAATTTGTGCAGGACGATTTATATAAGACAAAAATACAAACTTTCAAACTTCTAATGTGTGGTTTTGTAGGACGATTGTTGAAGAAAATAATCTGAAACTCAATTTTTATCATGCTTTCTTCCATGTTTTTGAGTCTTCACATAGGATTTTATTTTATTAATTAACCCTACTTTGAGTCTTCACATAGTATTTTTATTGTTTAATTAGGGTGGATTTACTACTATCTTCTATGCTTGGGAAGGTTGGTAGGCTCATATGCTCTCACCTTGGGAAACCTTGGTGATCAAAAAGCCATACCCATCCACTTTAATGTTTACCTACTAGAGAGCCTGCCTTGGTGGGAAAAAGTACTCACCCCAAGGGAACGACTCAAACCGATAATGAGTTAAATCCAAGCTTCTCCCAACCAGTATATAAATTTGAATGTTGAGGAAATCTTAGCATTACGGGCACTCCTACAAACAAGCAAGAAATATCCTCATGGGAGCTAATCTTGCCTCTTGTGTGGCCACCTGAATGGGTGCACTGATTAAAAACCATGTGTTTAGATTTTCCAAAATCCTTTCTATCTGTTGGCATAGGAGGTCGAACCTCTGAAGTTGTCCCACATTTTCATGGTTCTTAGTAGAGATGAAAAATTCCTTGTTCATGTGGGAATCCAGATCTTGGTAAGCCCAAGAAGTGTGTGCCATGGAGGGGAGCCAATGCTACCAAGATCCTAATTCATCCACTTTGAATAGGCACGACTGGAGAAATCCAAGTGGGAATCCAACGGATATTGTCATTACCAGCCCTAGGATTGTAATTGTCTATTTATTTATTGCAAACACTCTGCTTGGCATGTCTTACGTGTGTGGTCAGTTAAATCTGATCAAACAAAAACATCCAAAATTTTATCCTAAACAAGTTAGAAAATCTGTCAAAACCTAGGACCAGTTTATTGTTCAATGCATCTGTCACACAAAAACCCGCATCTAACATTATGAGTCACAACTGTTTAAACCTAAAATGCATCTGATATTCTAAGTCACAATTGCCAAAATCGCAACACATCTGACACTTTCAACTGCATCTGTGAACTTTGGAAATGCATCTAATACTGTAAACCGCATCTATGAGTTTTTGTGATGCATCTGATCTTATGCACCATTTGTAGTTTGGAATGACGCATCTACCTATCACATAAAATCTTGCAATCAACCAATGAAAAACTCAGAAGACTTACTGTAGGATTTAATTATCTAATTTTCTCTTTGTTGTAAACCTGATCCAGAGGTCTATGACTTGCTCATATTTAGGTTCATCCTCAGTTTTCCTAGATAGTGTCATCATTGCATTACTTAGATCATCCTTAGCATACTTAGGGAAATCATTGTCCACAATGCATTGTAGACCTCAAGGTAGATAAATTGTCTTATCTTGATTGAAGAAGAGAACCCTACATACCTACTAAATGGAGGAAGAATCTTGGGTTGGGGTAGAAGCAATTGAATATTGGTACCATTAAAACCAAATTTCCTTTAAATAATGAAGTACGTGCTTCTAAATGTATTGAGACATCAAAGGATTCTGACAATGACTTTTATGATGATAATGATTCTAAAAACTAGGAATGGGAATCCTATGCCTCTAGCACTTACAAACTAGATAACATTTTCCCTTATCCAAACACACCTAACCCTAAGGTAGCCAACTATATGAACATTAACATCCAATACAATACCTCAATCCTTACCTTATTTTCTGCTTCCCCACAATTTGCAAATAATGATAATGGCATTCCCCTAGTTTACCCACAACTAGTTGACTAGGACCAACAAGGTCCTATTGTTTTGGATACCTTTGAGAACGATGAAGCTATTGTTGAGTTCATGGGACTGAGAGAAGGAATTCCATGAGGAGGCCATAAATTTGGCTTCGCTATAGAACTTGATGTGGTTGTGTACTTCAGGGAGACTACATCACCCTTCGGTCACAAAAATAATAATAAAGAGAAAAAGGAAAGGCCTTTGGGTGAAAATCATGAGAAATCCTCTAATCATAAAAAATTAAAAACAAAGGACATATCCGAAGGTGAAAACCTCCTTGAGGTGCCTCAAGATGGAGGGTTGGAATTTCTCCCCATCACACAAGAGCAGTCATCAATGCTAATTGAAGATACACAAGAGGTAAACATTGGAACACTTGAAGATCCTAAGATAGTGTTACAAGCATCTTCCTTGATAGACGAAGAAAAACCCAACTTCCAAGAATTATTCACACAAAACAAGGGTAATTTTTCATATTCATACACAGACATGCCTAGGTTGGATCATAAGCTAGTCTTACATCACTTACCATTGAATCTAGATGCTAAACCAATAAAGAAAAACTCTAAAAAATGCATCCACAAATCGCCTTATTGGTCAAGATATAACTAAAGAAACTCTTGGATGTTGGCTTCATCAGGTCTATTGATTATGCAGACTAGATCTCCAATCTAGTACCTATCACAAAACCAAATGGGAAAATCCACATATGTACTAACTTCAGAGATTTAAACAAGGCATGCCCTAAGGATGATTTTCCTCTCCTCATCACTGACATGATCATGGATCTTACAGTAGGATACAATATGTTGTCCCTTATGGATGGCTTCTTCAACAATAATTAAATTTGTATTGCTCTAGAAGACCAACATAAAATAACTTTCACTTTTCCTTGGGGTATCTATTGTTGGAATGTCATGCCTTTTGGGTTGGAAAACATAACAGCTACATACCAACGGGCAATGACTACAATATTTCATGACCTAATGCATACCCTAATGGAGGATTATTTTGATGATCTCTTGGTAAATTCCTTAAATAGATCCGATCATCTAAAGGTTTTAGACAAAGTCTTTCAATGAATAGAAGCATACAAGGTTTGTCTAAACCCAAAGAAGTGTGTCTTTGGGGTAAAATCCAAAAAAAAATTGGGATACATTGTCTCACATCGAGGCATAGAAGTTGATCTTTCCAAGGTAAAATCCATCATTGACATTCCTCCACCAAATAACATCAGTCAATTAAGTACATTACAAGGGAGACTACAATCTATTAGGAGATTCATTGCTCAACTTGCTGAAAAATGCCATCAGCTTCATTACCTGTTACGTAAAGGGATCCCTTTCATATGGACCAAAAAATTCCAAGAATCATTTCAATAGATAAAAGAGTACCTCCTAACACTACTCATGTTGATGCCACCAATAGATGGGAAGTCCCTCATATTATATGTATCTACAACCACAACAACACTAGGGAATCTGCTTGCTCAAAATCACCACGACGAAAAAACAAAGAGCAATCTACTATATTAGCAGGACCCTGATGGGGTATGAAATCAACTACACTCCTATCGAACGGGCCTACCTGGCAGTGGTCTTTGCAGCACAAAAGCTAAGGAATTACATGTTGAACCACCAAACAAATCTGGCAGATAAAATTGATCCACTCAAGTATCTTCTCAGTAGAGTAGCATTAACAGGATGATTAGAAAAATGGGTCGTGTTCCTTAGTGAATATGACATTCAATATGTTGCACGCAAGGAAATCAAAGAACATGTAATAGCAAATCAACTCATAGACACGCCAACACAAGAAGAACATACCATCTTCGTTGATTTTCCAGATGAGTCAATCTTCATTGTTGATACAAGTAATGTATGGAAGATGTACTTTGATGGATCCTATACCAATCATGGGCCAAGTGTTGGGGTACTGTTCATCAACCCATAAGGTGACATGATACCGAAATCATTCAAAATAACATTCCCTTATACAAATAATATTGCAGAATATGAGGCCCTATTAACAAGATTGTGTATGGTCATCAAGTGGAAGATCAAAAGTATACAGGTCTTTGGAGATTCACAGTTAGTCATCAATCAGGTCAACAATGACTATGATACAAAGGATGAGGAATTGACTCCCTATAAGAAAATGGTCAACAACTTCAAGCTTTAATTTGACAACATCACTTTTTGCCAGATACTCCGCATACAAAACAAAGCAACAAATGTCATGGTAGCCATCGGATCACTCTTGGACATGCCTAAAAATGCGTCACAATATGAGTTCTTAGTGGAACAACTATTGGTCCTAGCTTTCGACATCCCAAACTCTGAAATGGTTTGTGAGCTTGTTGGTCCCAAGTTACCTTTGTACCTAGACACTTACAATTACCTCCATTCCCAAATTTTACCTGACAACTTATCCAGTAACCAACACAAGAACTTTATCTGAAAATCCTCTTCTTACACCATCACTGGGGACACCTTGTATCGACAAACCTTTGAAAATTCCCTCCTCTGATGTCTTGATAATATAGAAGCACAAAAAACTTTATGCGAAGTGCATGAAGTAATTTTTGGTGTCCACTCTAGTGGTCCTACTTTAGCCAAAACGATTATGCAGCTAGGATACTATTGGTCGACTATGGAACAGGAGGCATACCTATTTTCCAAAAGATGCAAACAATTTCAAGTTCATGGTGATCTCATTCATGCTCCAATAGAGGAACTAAGGCCCATCACTTCGCCTTGGCCCTTTGCTCAATGGGGACTCGACCTCGTGGGGAAAATTCATCCCACTTCTTCAAATGACCATAAATTCATTATAATTTCCACTGAATACTTTACCAAATGGGTAGAGACCATCCCCATTACCTACATCACTGGCAATGAAATCATAAAGTTCATTCTTAATTATGTCATTTTCCATTATGATCTCCCATAGTCCATAACCACAGATAATGGTCATCCCTTCAAAAACCAAGACGTTCATGAACTGTGTGCAAAACATTCCATATCCAACACCATTTTTCCACTCCCTACTACCAGTAAGGCAACGGTCAAGTCAAGGCGTCTAATAAAACCATTATTAAAATCCTTAAGAAAATTATCAATGACACTAGCCAGGACCGGCACATCCAACTCAACCCTTCCTTATGGGCATATCGAATCAACATTCGTACTCCCACTAGGGCCACCCCATTTTCCTTAGAATTTGATACAAAGGCTATTATCCCCATTAAGGTTGAATTTCCCTCGCTCTAAGTATCCATGAAAGGGTTCACCGATGATAAAGAGTACATGATATCTAAGTTGCATGATCTGGAGTTACTAGATGAGCGAAGATAGAAAGCACTCACCCACTTACAAGAATATCAAAACCGTCTTGTCAAAAGTTACAAAAAGAGGGTCTTGGTCAGACATTTCTACATCGGCGACCTGGTACTAATGTAGAGTCCTAAAAACTAGTCAGAATGAGATAAACCTATTAATTTTGAGCCTAACCGGCTAGGCCCTTATGTCATCACAACTTCCTTCAGTTTTGGCGCATATCAGTTGTCTACTCCAAAGGGAGAGCCATTATATGAGCCTATTAATAGCTTGTACTTGCGCAAGTTTTACACATAGCTTTAGAGAGCTCAGTCAAATCCACAAAATACAAAAAACAAAAACAAAAAATAGTAAAGCGAAAGAATCCATCCAATAGTGAAAACCATCTTAATGGCGCTTTGGATAAGTACCATGGTGAAAACCTAGAAAATAAGCGCCATGTGTAGATAATTTTTTCCCTATCATCTATTATCACTTCACATGGTCTTTCCACCTTCACCCATATTAATATAATTGTCCCTCCTTCATTCTGAGATACTCACAATAAGAGTAGTTGTTGGTCCTATGACTTGAGATTGGTTGACGCTCGCAACATACCGTGCATAATCCTTCTTACCATCCAACCGCACATAGTACCTGACTAGGGGAAAATAAATAACACTCATTCTTGGTGGAACCTCTAGATCTTCAGAACCTAACACACTTGGAAAACACAAAAGCATTCAAAAAAATGTGTCAAAAGCACAAAAACATTCGAAAAATGTCAAAATCCCAAAAAACATCCAAATAATAAGAAAACTACAAAAACAAGGTCAACATCTATCATGTCAGCCTTTGTCAATGTCAAATTGCATTGCCTCTACAACTAAACATAGGCAAGGCCATCTGTTGATGTGCCCCTGAGGCATTAGATCAGTTCCTTCTAGGTTTGTCAAATAAAACACAATAAAATCATGACTTGGTCTTTTTCAAATAAAGAAAATTTAGGTTGTGTTGAACTATGATGTCTCTACGTGTATAACGTAGGCAAGGCCATCAATTGATGAGCCCTCTAGGCTACACTAGGTCAGTCCTTTAGGTTTCGTCACATTCACTATCACACATGTCAGATATCTTCCAATAAAACAAATATTTTTCAGTCAGTCTTGTCAGTCAAAGTCATGTCGAACTACAAGGTCTCTGCATGTATAACGTATGCAAGACCATCAATCGATGAGCCCTCAAGGCCACACTAGGTTAGTCCTTTAGGGTTCGTCACATTCACTATCACACATGTCAAATATATTCCAATAAAACAAATCTTTTTCAATCGGTCATGTTGATCAAAGTCATGTCGAACTACGAGGTCTCTATGTGTACAATGTAGGCAAGGCTAATCTTTGATCAGCCCTTGAGGGCCCTAGGATAGGTCCTTAGGTTAGGTTCTTGGTTGAAATCTCAGAAAACATGAAAACATTGGAAATTTTGAAAACCAAAACAATTGTCAAATATCTTGGAAACATTGGTCATACAACGAACGACTCGAACACAAGGTCGAAAATGATGCACAATCCAAATAGTCAGAAATCAGAATCAACATCCAATCTATCAAATCAATCATTTAAGGGTCTTCAAGATGTGTCCTTCTTGACATCAAACTCTTTTATGTCAAAAAATTTATTTAGTATAAGAATTTCTTGAATCAACATCAAATCTATCAAATCAATCATTTAAGGTTCTTCAAGATGTGTCCTTGATGTCAAACTCTTTTTTGTCAAACAATTTATTTAGGATAAGCATTTCCTAAATCAACATCAAATATATCAAATCAATAATTTAAGGGTCTTCAAGATGTTTCCTTCTTGACGTCAGACTCAATTATGTCAAATAATTTATTCAGGATAAGCATTTCTTGAATCAACATCAAATCTATCAAATCAATCATTTAGGGGTCTTCAAGATGTGTCCTTCTTGACATCAAACTCTTTTCTATCAAACAATTTATTCAGGATAAGAATTTCCTAAATCAACATCAAATCTATCAAATTAATCATTTAAGGGTCTTCAAGATGTGTCCTTCTTGACGTCAAACTCTTTTCTGTCAAACAATTTATTCAAGAAAAGAATTCCATGAATCAACACCAAATCTATCAAATCAACAATCAATCCTTTAAGGGTCTTCAAGATGTGTCCTTGACGCAAACTCTTTTTTGTCAAACAATTTATTCAAGATATGTCTTTCCTGAATCAACATCAATTTTATCAATTCAAGCACTTAAGAGTCTTCAAGATGTGTCCTTCTTGACGTCGGACTCTTTTGTGTCAACTATGGGTCCTCAAGATGTGTCCTTCTTGATGTCAAACCTTTTCATGTCATCCATTCAGGATGTGTCCTTCCTAAATCCCGACCTTGGCAGTAATCAAACTCAATATTTCAATCTTCTTTAGGATGTGTCCTTCCTAAAGAATGACCAGTCAACCCCATCATCACCAAGTCAACCTTGGCAAACAAACAAAGATCTCTCACACAAGTCTTGAAAATATTTTTTCATTTATTTTTCAATGATTTGATATGACTATGTACCTAGCTACCTTGATGATGTCCTATGACGGATTTAGAGGAGCGACAATGTTACATGAACATTTTTTTTTTTTGACTGATTGTCTTATTTTTTTGAAATTGTCATGTTACTAGCCACCTCAAGGATGTCCTGGTAACAGGATTTAGAGGAGAAATCATGTATCATGATGATTATCTTATATTTTCAAAATTGTCATGTCACTAGCCACCTCAAGGATGTCCTAGCAATACGATTTAGAGGAGCAATGACGTTTCATGACATGTTTTCTTGTGATTGATGCTTTTGTTTTGTCTTGACAAAAAGACTGGGAACAATTTTTGTTCCTCGGCATGAGTCACAACAATCCTTGTCTGCAACTGTTTGTTTTTGGCAAAGGTATAACATTACACACCATTGGTCTACCTCATACCATGGTGTTTCTTGTCTGCTGCAATAAACCACACAATGATGATTAAAATGAAAATGCTTAGTATAATGAAAGCAAAGGTACAACATATCTTTCTTTCACGCTAACATAAATCGTCTTCAAAGCTAAAATTCTTCTTCCATCGTATTGAGATGGTGTACTATGACACACAAAAATCACTTGCATTCATCACAACATTAGAGCAGCATACATCTTGCATCCATTTGGTATAAGGAAATAAAGACATCAAAACATTATAATATATATTTGCATAACATAACATATATAGATAATACAATGCATACATTGACTATATATCATACCTCACATACATTCATTACATCATAAATCAAGTGCATCAATCATAATTAAAGAAAACATCATCATCATCAAATAAGCATCAATCATAAAGGAATCATCAGTGCATCACATAAAAAATCACATCATATAATTGCCACCAAAAATGCATCGCATATATATATCTCAAAATATGTCACAGTATAATGTCCAAGGTGTATATCAAAAAATGGCGCTCATAGGCTCTATAATCATAAAATAGTATCTACAATATATAAACATGTCCCTATGCTGAACTCCCACTACTCTGATGAGAAAAGTGAGGAGGTGACTGATGGGAAGTGTTTGAAGAACGCTATGTGGACAGGGGCCTATCATAAGATCCTAGCCTATGAGGTCCTAGGACACCACCACTGCTTTGTAATCTTCCATGGGATCTACTGCTAAGCACCTGAGAAGCACTAGGAGCCCATCTCTCAAGAGGTACCTCTACCTTGTATAAATCCTTGTAGTAGCACTCTCACTCGCTAGTTCTAACCAACTCTTGTGCCATATCTACAGCCAACCCACTACAAAGAGCGGAGAACTTTGAAAATATCTATTATGTCTCTTGCCTCTGCACCACCACCTGATCTCTCTCCTGGTAGGCATTATCCCTCTCCAATTGCATCTCGTCTCTCTGCAAACACAACCCTCACTTATGTTAGGGTTAGAAGGCATATATATAACAAGTTAAATGAAGATTTGAACAATAAAAATAGAGTAATAAAACACACATAGAAGACAACATGGAGAATTGTGGTTCACCCAATCTGAGCTACATCCAAAAAACCATAGCCATCCAATGATTTTATTATCCAGTGCAAAACATATTACAATGTTGTGAATAATGCCATGCTACAACTCTCCATCCCAGCTGCTTATAACAAGATTTTAGAAGCTTCCAGAAATTAGGGTTTACAAAGTCGACCTTTTTCTTTTTTGGACCCTGAGGAGGATACATGAAGAGTGTACAATACTAAAAAGTGTATAGTATAGCATGATCAGTCACCACATACCAACAATCTCCCACTTGGATACTGATCAGGCTCCACACCAACACAATATCCCACTTGGAGACTGATCCTGGATGACACCGTTGCACTTACAGCTCCCACTAGAAATAAGCACCTTGGACCTTGCTGCTCTATTATACTTTTAACCATAAAGACCAACTGAAGCTAAAGAGGATCTCAGCTTCTCCCTTGTCACTGCCTTTGTAAACATATCCACTGGATTTTCATCTGTATGTATCTTTTCCAGCTTTACTTGTACATCCTCCAATACTGACCGAATGAAATGATATCTTAGTTGTATGTGTTTGGTTTTAGAGTGAAAGGCATAATTCTTTGCAAGATGTATAGCACTTTGGCTATCTGTAAACAAGTGATTTTCAGCCTTTGTTTTTCCCAACTCTTCCATGAAGACTTGTAGCCATATCGTCTCCTTTGTTTCCTCTATTGCAGCCACATACTCTTCCTTTTTGGTGGATAAATAAACCACCTTTTGCAACCGAGAAATCCAACTCACTGGTGTCCCACTAGTGTCCCACCAACTGTAAATACATAACCTATGGTACTCCTCATGGTATCTATATCCTTTGCCAAATCTGAGTCAACATATCCTTTTAAATCTATATTAGAGCCCCCAAAACATAAACATATATTGGATGTACCTCTCAAGTACCTAAGAATCCATTTTATTGCATTCCAATGCTCAACTCCAGGATGACTCATATACCTGCTAACAACTCCTACGACATGTGTAATATCCGGTCTCGTGCATACCATGGCGTACATTAAACTGCCTATAGCTAAAGCATATGGTACCTTGGACATTTTTTCTTTCTCCTCTTGTGTCTTTGGACACATATCCTTAGTCAATTTTACATGACTGGGCAAAGGTGTGCTGACAGCTTTTGCATTCGCCATATGAAATCTCTGCAACACCTTTTCAACATAATCAACTTGAGATAGAAACAATTTTCTTTTTTTCCTCTCTTGTAATCTTCATACCAAGGATTTGTTTTGCTTCCCCCAAATCCTTCATAGAAAATGAATTTGCTAACTATTTTTTTAACTCCTTTATGTGATCCATGTTAGACCCCACTACAGGCATATCATCAACATATAAACATAAAATAATGTATCTATCTTCACCTAACATCTTAAAATAAACACAATGGTCTAAATTACACCTGTTGTAGCCTTGCTCAGCCATAAAACTATCCAATTTAAGATACCATTGCCGAGGTGCTTACTTCAAGCCATATAAAATTTTCTTCAATTTGTACACAAGTTTTTCCTTGCCTTTGACCTCAAATCCTTGTGGCTGCTCCATATTTATTTCCTCTTCCAAATCACCATGGAGAAAGGTTGTTTTAAAATCAAGCTATTCTAAATGCAAATCTTCAGCAACCACAATACTTAAAACAGTACAAATAGAAGTCATTTTAACAACTGGAGAAAATATTTCATCAAAATCAATACCCTTTTTTTGTGCAAATGCCTTTACAACTAATCTGGCTTTAAATCTTTGCTTACTTCCATCCTCCTCTTTCACCCTGTAAACCCATTTTTTTGGTAAAGCCTTTTTACCTACAGGCAACTTGCATAATTCTCAAGTCTGATTTTTCAGCAAGGAGTCCATTTCTTCTTCCATTCCATGCTCCCACTAAACCTTGGTATCCACCTACATAGTTTCATGATAAAATTTTGGTTCATCAGCATCAGTTAATAAAATAGAATACAAAGAGGGAGAAAATCTTTTTGGAGGTCTACTTATCCTTGAAGATCGCCTAACATTCATTGCAGTTTGTGGTATTTCTTGTTGATTTTGTTGTGGAGCATGAGGAACCACTAGAACATTGTTGTTTATAATATCATCCAGCACTGCATAATCCTTTTTTGTCTTCTCATGTTGCTGCAATAGATCTTTGTACAACAGTTTCTCATTGAATATGGCATCCCTGTTTCTCACAATTTTCTTATTTTCAAAATCCCAAAGCCTATAACCAAATTCATCAATTTCATATCCAACAAATATACATTTCTTTGATTTTACATCAAGCTTGGTTCTATTTTCAGAATCTACATGTGCAAATGCTTCACAACTGAAGGTTTTGAGAAAAGAATAACTCACCTTCTTACCTATCCATGCTTCCTCTAAAATACCACAACCCAAAGGATTAGATGGACCTCTATTAATTAAAAAAACAACAATGTTTACAGCCTCTTCCCACATGTTTAAAGGCAGCCCAACATGAAATCTCATAGTTTGTGCAAGCTTCATTATTGTTCTATTCATGCACTCAGCCACTCCATTTTCCTGTGGAGTCCTTGGAACCATTTTCTACCTAAGAATACCATTAAAGGAACAATAATATTCAAACTCTTTGCTACAATAGTCACCACCATTATTAGATCTGAGACATTTTAGTTTTTTACCTGTCTCATTCTCAACCAAGCTTCTCCATTTTTTAAAAGTTTCATATACATCAAATTTCTGCCTAAGGAAATAAATCCATACCTTCCTAGTTGCATCATCAATGAATGTAGCATAATACTAAGAGCCACCAAGAGAAGATACCTGAGTTGGTCCCCATACATCCATATGCACAAGCTCCAATTTCTCTTTTTTTTTTTGTTTCCCATCTTTGAGAAAACTAACTCTCTTTTGTTTCCCATAAACACAACTTTCACAGAAATCCATATTAACACATTTTGGACCTGGTAAAATATTCTTTGAATCAAGTAATTTCATACCTTTTGCACTCATATGCCCAATTCTATTATGCCATAGTGCTAATTTAGAATCCACAACAACTATCTGATTTTCTGCCTGTTGAATTGCAGCAACTATTCTTGAACATTAATTTTTATCTGCAATACCTAAAGTAGAAGGAACAGTATGACCTGTACAAAGGTATAAGGTGCCTACTTTCACACCTTTTTCTACCACTAAGGCATCTTTTGTAACCTTCCAATTTTTATCACTAAATGTAACAACACAACCTTCATCATCTAGTTGCCCTGCAGAAATTAAATTTATTTTTAACTTTGGAACATGCCTTACCTCATGTAGTAGCCAATGATTCCCATTCTACAACTTAATCTTGATTCTTCCCTTTCCAACAATCTGAAAGGGTTCATTATCTCCCAAATAAACCAGCCCAAAATCCCCTTGGACATAATCAAGAAAATAATTTCTATAGGGTGTAGCATGAAATGAAGCCCCTAAACCTAACACCCAAGAATCATCAATATTGTCAAGTGAAAGAATCAAAGCATCCTCATTAGATTTATTACTTACCACATTTGGCTCTTTATTTCCTTCATTTTTCTCTCCTTTATTTTTTCGAGACCAACAATCTTTCTTTAAATGACCTGACTTACCACAATACCAACAATCCCTCTTATCTCTAGATTGGGACCTTATGTCCTTTGATTTTCCTCATGACTTCCCATGACTTCCAAAATTGCTTCCTCTCTCCTTTGTTTTGCCCCTTCTTTTTGCATTCAAAACACTGTCTGATGTGGATGTTCCACCTGAGATTTTTCTACAAATTTTCTCGCTCAAAATAACACCAACAACATCATCAAACTTCAATGTATTCGAACCAGAAGTAGAATTGCTAACAACCATTACCAATCTATTCCATCTTTCAGGCAAATAACACTGAATCAAAAGAGCCCTAATTTATTCCTCAAAGTTTACTTTTACAGAAGTTAATTTACTGGTAACCGTATTAAACTCATTTAAATGATCAGCAACTGACCCACCTTCTACCATTTTCATATTAAATAAACGCTTCATAAGAAATACCTTATTCGAAGCATAAGGCTTTTCATATAACTTCGCTAGGGTTTCCATCAACTCTTGAGTTGTCTTTGTTGTTGTAATATTGAACGCCACCGATTGTGCCAGGCATAAACGAATACTACCAAGTGCCTTTCTATCCAAAATATCTCAGTCCTCATCTGACATTGTTGTGGGTTTCTTGGTTTTCCCTTCCAATGGCCACCATAAATCATTTTGATAGAGGTAGTCCTCTATTTGCATCTTCCATAACTAATAGTTCTTCCCATTGAACTTCTCAACCTTCAAATTACCCTCGTCTTCCATTGCTCCCACTTAACCGTGAGACTCCCACTCAATCGTGAGACTTTCTTGCAAACGAAAATTGAAAACAACCCGCTTTGATACCATTAGAAGGCAGATATATAACAAGTTAAATGTAGATTTGAACAATAAAAATAGAGTAATAAAACACAAATAGAAGACAACACAAATAATTTAACGTGGTTCACCCAATCTAGGCTACATCCAAAAAATCGCAGCCATCCAATGATTTTATTATCTGATCCAAAACATATTACAATATCATGAATAATGTCATGCTACAACTCTCCATCCCAACAGCTTATAACAAACTTTTAGAAGCTTCCAGAAATTAGGGTTTACAAAGTCGGATACATGAAGAGTGTACAGTACTAAAAAGTGTATAGTATAGCATGATCAGTCACCACATACCAACTTGCTCCTCCAGAGATGCTACTCTGGCCCTCAAATCCGCTAGTCATTGATCTATTGGACCCTCCTCCTATATGGGTCTCTCCTCCTCATCTACATCCCACTCCTCCATGATACGGTCTTGGAGCTCCCTCTCCTCATCTCCCATCTCCTCCTTGGGAAAGTCTTCTACATCCTGGTATCTAGATTGTAATAACTCCAAGGCATCCCCAACGACCTCCTCCTCTCCACCAATGGCCTCCTCCTCTCCACCGATGGCCTCCTCCCCAACCGCCTCCTCACCAAAAACCTCCTCCTCTCCCTCCCCCTTGGCCTCACAAATGGGTGACAATGCTCTACCCTGGCCTCTACCACTTCATCGACCTCATCGACCACCCCTCCCACCTCCTCCTCCTCCTCTCCTATCATCCCCTCCACCTCTACCACCTCGACCACCCCCTCTACCACCACATCGACCCCATGGGCCTGTACCTCAGTACTGTACAGGCGCTAGCTAATCAGGATCTATATAAGGCATAGGTATATGTTGTACCCACTAAGTATCATATGTTGTTGTAGTACCAGCATCTGCTGGCCCACCCCTCCATTCCCACTACATTAGATATAGTGCATCAATATCTACCTCAGTTATCACTACAGGAATCATGGGACCCAATAGAGAAACCTCCCTCGAAGATATGGAAAACTCAACTCGGCCATGCGGCTCATCCTAAATCTCACCAAATTGCCGAAGCACTCAGTCTAGCAAGTGTCTCTCTATGATATGTAAAGTAGCAATTGTCCTCCCGGTCAGATAATGTGCCTATCGATAGAAGGGAAAGTGTCAATCCTCATCCCTCCAATACACACAGTCTATGTATGGTCTCCAAATAAATTGCTCAAGAGTGTCAATCGCATGCCTCCAATATCCAATATCTCCAACATGTGTCTGTGTGACTCTCTCGACATACCAAAATACATATAGTGATCAGTCATAATTGATGAACGATTGGTGGATGAAAAAAAATGATGTGCTCTCATGCCCAGATCATCAACAAATTGGTCCCACAACTCATGGACTGCGCCTCCCTATAAAATATGTCATGCAAATGGAAATACAACATCGCTATTAGATAGGGGCCCCATGCACATACAACCTACCTCTCCAACATCCCCACTAACATCTCACCCCAACCCATAGGAAACCCATGCCCTCGTCGGTCTGGTAGTACAATCCCAACAATTAGAGTACACAACAAACAATCAATCCACTCGTATCTATCTGCAAGCACATGCCATCTAATCTCATAGTGCTCAATACCAAGGTTTCTAACATCCTCGTAGACATAATATCAGGTGATCTCACTATAACCCCTATGTGTATCATACCAAACCATCTCACCATAGATCGACAGTCTAAGAATCCTGTACACATCCTCCAATGTAATTGTCGCCTCTCCCATCGGAAAATGGAAAGACAAAGTCTTTGAATGCCACCACTCAACAAGTGCAATGAGCATCCCTCGGTTTTCCTAAATGTTGGGCAGAGTTGTAACATGATGAAGTCCAAGATGCCATATCAAACATTGCTCTACACTAGTCAACTGGTCTCACAATCTGTAGGTAGCTGGTCTAGCCTCCTGAGTACATATCAGATCCAAAACAACCTGCAAAAGCACAACACAATATCTTGCATCAAAAACACGAAGCAAATTTTACACTTTATAAGCTCAAAAAAATTGACAAGCAGATGCATCGTTTTATTTCAAAAATGTGGTGCATAATACAAATGTGTCATTTTATTTCACAAATTTTGTGCATAATACAGATGTGCCATATTATATCACAAATGTGTCACATAACAGTCAAATGCGATGCATAATGAAAATGTGTCATTCCACTTAGCGAATGCGGACCAAAAATCAAATGTGTCATTCTATATATCATATGTGACTTACTAACACAAATGTCATTCACAATAATGCATACATGTTGATTAACAAAAAACAAAAAAATAGCCCCCACATGTTTCCGCAAATGTGTTGTATCGCAAACAGATGTGTCGCATACGAATACATTTGCGGCGCACAGCAAACAACGCATATGAAAAACAAAATTCAAAGGCGTACATAAGCATGAAAAATAAAATTTCAAAAGTTCGGTCTGGGGTACATACCATCTCTCCTATGCCGATTGGCCGTTGGAAAGTCCTGATTTGATAACTACGATGCTCAGTGTACAGAACAGGAGACATTTTGCAAGGAGCTCTAGAGAAAAATCATAAGTTTTCAATCTTCAAAGGTGAAAATGAATTCAATTTTACCCAATTTCTATCTATACCTAGGGGTTTTAAGGGTTTTCTTTGAACCCTAATGTACTGGGCACACTATTTTGACATTTCCAATGAAAATTTCATGTACTAAAACTCATTGAAACTAATTTATTTCACCGCCATCGAATTTTTGGCTATCCAATTATCTAATCAGGACAATTTCCAAAATTTTCTAATTTTTTTTAAAATTCATCAATTTTCTCGAGGGGGCATACCTTTACTTATTTCATACAGGGGCATGACTGGGGCATGTTATTTGTTATTCTTTGACACAAACGCCGAAATGAAATTATGTCAAAGAGGGGCAAACTGTAGACACTCAAAAATGGCTTAGGCCTACGACTGCATTTTTCATCATCAATTCAAGATTCCTGCAAACTAATTAAATGATTTTATTCATTTAATTATAACTTAACATTTTAATTTATCTAATTAATTAAATATTTTTTACCATTTAATTAATTTATTTCATTATTCTTCTAAAATTGATTAATTAAGTAAATTACATTAATTTATCTTAATTACATCGCTAATTAATTTCATTATTCTTCTCTTAATTAATTAAATAAGTTTTATAAATTTATTTAATTAAGTCATTTAAATTTAATCGCATTCTCCCACATTTAATTAAATAAATGATTTTTTTTTAATTAATAATTTTATCCTCTCATCTAAAGCTCCTCCATGAATGAAATAGTTCATTCAACTATTTAATCACGTGCACACACTTCCTCCACAAAAGAGAGGAATTAATTTAATAATCAATTCTTCTATTTGAGCACATGTCTCCTACATCTTCAAGTAAATATATCATGCATAGTTCTTTTCACTTCTGACTAACACTCTCTTTCAGTTCACTCACTGAATTAATTTGTCACCTCCTTTCAACTCACAGACTCTCAATTACACCTCTTGAAACTAATCGATCAAATCACTTAACTATTCAATCCAACAAAGAAATCAAGTCAATTAACTATGCAAACAGATCCTCACACTTGATCTGGACCATTTGAATTCAAATCAATCTCGACCTTCAAATCCATAAGACTTCTATAAAAGAAGCTTTTCAATTTTGTTTTTGGTAACCACAATCTTCAAATTTTTGTTGTCAAAATACTTACAAGCTAAAATTGCATACTCACAATTTGACGGCATTCAAGAAAATTCAAAGAAAAGTTGAGAAGAATCATGGAGATGATTCAAGCAATCATGCGAATAACATGATATGATTCTTATTTATTGATTTCCTTTTTTGCATTGCACTTCATTATCAATTTGGGGATCTTAGCAGGATCTAGGCAGTTTGTGGTTGTTGTCATTGTTATGATTTCATTATTCCTATTTATTTTCCCTTATTACCTAAACATCTAAGGTCAGATCCATAAATCGGGAACTAACCCAAGTCAAATCCATAAATTAGGAATTGACCCAAGTCAAATCCAAAAATTAGGAGCAATAATGAGTCAAAATTACAAGTTTGAATTTAAGCTTGGGAGGGGAATTGCTAATATGAAAATTGGGGAATGTATAAAGATGTATTTTTAGTTATATTTATCGAGCTAAAGTGGGAATTTTGAGTAAAGGGAATGCTCAATCTATCAAAATCATGGACTAAGACCAAACTTACTTAGAATAAAATAACATAATGAATGGTAAAGTGTAGAGCACAAAATTTTCATTGCATCTTGCATCAATTTTGGTGTGCATGAAAATGTACATGATAAATCATACTAAAGTATTAAAAAGTTTTAAAACAACTATAATTAGAATTAGAATAGTTATACCCATGATCTAAAGGTCACATATGAACATAAAATAAACTTTAAGAATAACTAGTAATAATATGCCCCCCTTGATTTTATATGTACCCCTTAAGGTGTGTACATAAATCAATGGAGAGAAATATGGATAAACACTAAGTATTATAAGATGGTAATGCATATATAAGTGTACCATAAGCATTTTAAAGTGAGCATGAAGCATAAGTGTGATACACATTAGCAAGAACATATGAGATAAATTCAGTTAGAAAAGAGAGATATTACTTAGATACTTACCTTTGTGTGTGAAAGAGAAAAAGTAGAAGATGCCCTCAAATTTTCCCCCAAATTAGGACAAAATTATCTATACATATAACTTTCAAAAGATAACAATTACCTATCTACCACCCCCACCCCCAAAATGAAAACATCAAGTGAAAAGCATAAAACATGTGTGAATTAGAAAATACAAAGACATGGATTGAATAGAACCTTAAGATGTATCATTTGAATTGTTTCCCCCAATACAACCTCATCCATTAGCATCACAATACATAAATCTAATGTGATCCACTAATGTTTCTTTACAAAAAAAAATGTTATATAATATGATAGTATCTTCAAAGAACCCACCTTTGCTTGTTCTTGAGATGTGTCTTTGGGAACATTTGTTTCACTTGGATTCACATTGTGTATCTTGATATGAATTCCACCATAAATTGGGTCATCAATTTGTACTTGGATGTATTTTAACCTTGTCTTGATCTTCATGGTGTGTGCCACATAATGTACTAGATGTAGATTATTTATCACTATCCTTGAAAGAATCCTCTCTATCATTATCAGGTGGGAAATATATGCATAACCATTAATATCTTCAACTTGTATCATATTATTATCAATAAAATCTTAAATTTTACGCTTAAGTATTATAAATCTCCCTATGGTTTGTATGTACACCTAATGGAAGTCAGTAAAAATTAATAAGCATCATAATATTTTAGAATAGGTCTTGATGAATTGAGGGCTTGATAGGAGGAAACTTAATGAGTTTGGATTGTAAAATTTGTTTCAATATTACATGTAGAGAATCTAATGATTAAGTAAATTTTCATTTTTGTTCTCTATCATTCTTTCTTCACATGAGGGCGTATCCTTTGTGGTAGTAATTTTGTAATGTAATATTATGTTTTATATGATTAAAATGTTTATCTATGATCATTATCATGTTTTCTCATATACTAATGTAAATATTATCTTATGATGATTGTGTGTCACCTTATGCTTACTATGATTGCATCTTATAATCTTAGGCTTACAAATGCTTATTATTGTCATCTTATGAGCATGTGGTTATGAGGATTGAATTCAATCCTTTAAAATTTTATTATTTTCCCTTATTGGGGAAACATTGAGGGGAACCTTGCTTCATCTTTCACATTCTTTCATGATCATATCTCACAATTATGTTACATATTTTTGATGTGATGATATCCTACATGTGTATTTGGTTTTACATGATCATTTATTTTTCTCATTTCCTCTAATTTATTACATCCCTCATACATAATTAATTGAATGGATGCATCTAATGCCACTAGCATTCCTTTGTTGAATCTAGTGGTACTAATTGTCTCATAATCATTTCCATTTCAAATGGTGTCTTATTGTTTTCCCTACTATGTAAAATTATTTTCCCATTCCAAATCCTTATTACTTTACTTTTTTATTATTTTTAGGAAGTTGTAGTTTGTGCCTATTTCAAATGCTTGACAAAAGATGGAGAACTCAAAATGAGGAAAATATCAAATTGATATCTATATCATTTTATCAATGTTTGAGTAATTTACTTTCATATGACTACTTATTTTACTTTGACACACATCTTCATAGTATTTCACATGCAAGCCAAACTAGGGACAAAATATAAGCTCATTTTATCATACACTATCTATAATCCATTGCTTACTACTCTAGAATCACTCACTACTTGAGAATCAATCTTGTCCTCATTGTAAAACTAATTTACATCAACATATTTTGATTGCATTTGCCACTTTTCCCACAAGTCCATAATCTTAGTTCATGTATTAGGTGTTTGCATCATCCTTTTGAAATTTTTATTTTGAATTCCACATTACTCATTTAGGGTAGTCATGATACATTCATTAAATGTTGTCTTCTTCTCTTTTATAAAAAACCATTGAATTGAGTTTGGTGCTTGGAATATAGAGAAGATCCTTGCTTGGTCAACTCCTAAAGATGTTCCTAAGAACCACCTATTTATTTATTATAGGCCTAAAATTTATGAAAAATGTTTGTTAGGTACAACAATGTTCATACAATACCAATTCAAATATACATTCCAAGTTTAGAACCACATGCTAGGTTTATATTCGTTGGTGGATGCTAGGAGTAAGGGACTAAGTGTTGTACACCTTTCAAGTCCTAGGTTTAGATGGAATATTTATTATTTTATAAAGGATGTCCCACTTGGATAGAATCTTGAGATTCCTAAGTTGAAACTCTATAATGTCCCACTCTTATACCCCAAAAATACCACTTTTTTTTTTATCATTCAAGTTGTTAAATGTTCATTTATTTGTTCACTCAAGTATTTCTATCCATATGGGATAGGTGTTTGCTCAATTTGGTACAAGCATCCAGCCATACGAGTTTAGCATATGTTCATACAAGACAAGTATTCATCTATCCAAACAAGATAGGTATTTATCCATAGAGGATAGATGTCATGCCCCCTTTCTAAAAATAGAACTTACTATTTTTAGTAAGTTCAATCATCCAAAAATAGTAAATTAGGACATATCGGATTAATCAAGAAATACTTTATTTATGGTTTAATTATTAAAATTAAAATTAAAATATCATTATGCAAAGGTGAGCATGGGATTTTGAGGTTTCCAAGATTTCTCTTGCCTTTTTGAGACTCAATTACTTGCAATAAAATCGACACATTTTCTAGAAATTTCATTGAAGGATTTTTACAATGGAAAAAGGAAATACTAATTGCAAGTTCCAAGATACTTTCCTTCTTGGTGTGGGAATCTCTTGGGTGCCCAAACCTATCTTAGAATTATATTAAATTTAAATATTAATTGGGTTTCATTTTTGAAAATTATTACAGATTATTGTTGTTGATCCATTTGGTGTTGTTCACAAGCTATCAAATATGTGGGGAGGGAGGCTCAAGAATGGGATGTTTGAGGGTTTCCAAATGAAATAAGGATGGGATTTATAGGTTCATCATAGTGTAATCTCACTCAGAGGTTACTATAGTGTATATTTGAGTTATTGTATTTAATTTCCAGAAGTTTGGTGTTGCAAAATAGTTGTAGGTTGAATAGTTTGGTTTGTTTGCTTTTTTGGGTTGTGTAAACCATTGGAAAACTTGGAGGCCATGGTTTTGTTGTTGTTGGATTGTATTTTGATGATTTTTTTTTAGAATACTTTGGTGTGAAGTTTGGAGAGTTGGTGTGAATTTTGTTATAGTTTCAATGTGTGTTTGAGTTTCCAATTTGAAGATTTTTCAATGTAATTTGCAACAAATGTTAATTGTTGTTACTTGATGTAATTAGCAGAAAAAATGATGTAAAACCATGTCCAAATTTGAAATGAAACATTCTACATTAGTTGCATAATTTTTAGCTTTAGTTTGGAGTTTTTAATGAAAAATTCATTCTACTCGTTTCACTCAATTTTAAGTTTGATAGAAATTTAAAAAAATCATATTTGTATTTAAATTTTATTGTGGGATATTACAATGGTATCAAAGCCATGATCTTTCCAGACTGAGGGTTTAATAGGGTTAATGCAGCCAAGTGAAAAAGAAAGAAGATATTTGCAAACGGAAAGGAATAAAAAGCTCTTGAATAATCATACCTCAGAAGAAACTAAAGTAGAAATTTAGAGGAAAAGAGATGGTTGATGTTGATGAAATACATTAAAAAGTCTTCCTTGATCTCCAAGAAAGTAAAAAGAAAATAGTTGAGAGCTTAGTTGAAACAAGGCAAGTAATGAGGTTTCTAGCAAAAAAATTCAAGGCTCAGTATCCACTTAAGAGAGAGGGAGAATTTATGAGGTTGCTAAAAAATTGAAACCATCTCCTTCTACAACTTCAAAAAATGTGTTCTTAGTTCCTAATAAAGCACCCACAAAACCTTCCTCTAATCCTTTGGAAGAAATAGTAGGAGATTTGGTTGTAATGAGAGCTACTCATAACAATTTTGATGAGGAATTCATGGGTTCAATTCTATTTAGAGATTATGTAGACATGATGAATTCATTACTATCAAGGAAGGGTTATAAGAAATACCAAGATTCAAGTGGAAGAGAGCTCAAGAATAAGTTGAGAAAAATATCAGCTCATACTTTTGATGGGACAAACAATATTTCAGCCAAGGAATGGTTACAAAATCTACAAACCTTATTCACTCTCAATCCCATGAAAGATAAGGATGATATTAAATATGCAACTCTACACCTTGAAAATGTTGATTGTGACTAGTGGTATCACAGTATGACTACTTAAGGCCATAATCTGGTAAATACTTTTGATGAGTTTAGTCAAAGATTGATAGATATATTTGAGCTCAAGCATGAAGAAGAATGTTTCAAGGAGTTGTCAAAACTAAGGCAAACCAAGTCCATTAATGAGTATGTGGAGGAATTTCAAAAAATTATTGTTATGGTGTCAGATATGTCAAAGAAGAGGATTATATATCTTTTCCTTGAAGGCCTTGAAGAACCTGTTAGGGGTTTGGTTAAGGATTTTTCACCTTCAACTTTGCAGGAAGCTATTAAAAGAATTTTGTAACTTGAAACTTTTATGCCTAAGAAACTAGCAACTAATCAAAGTCCCTTAATTCTTGGCAACATAAGGGAAATTTTAAAAAGAAATATTTCCACCTTTACCATCAAAGAATATACCAAATACAACAAATAAGAAGGTGGATGAAGAAACAAGGAGTGAGCTTCGAAGGGGAAAAAAAAATCACTTGTAGAGAGCCATGGGTTCCAAGACATCAGTGTTTGGGTAAGGGGCAAGAGCACTTTATTGAAGTTGTATCATATTCTAAATCAGATGGTAATAAGGAATCTCATGACGCTAAGAGGAAGAAGAGAAAGAAAAATAAATCAGCAAGGAAGGCACTTTTTCAGCTCTATCAATGGCACCAAGATATTATCCTTTTAGAGTTTGAGGAGTGCTAGTTGGAAAACGGATGACTATTCTACTTGACAGTGGGGCTACACATAACTTTGTAGATGGTGGATTTATTGTGAAGAGAGGGTTGAAAGCTGAGGAATTTGAAGGCTTCAATGTTATAGCTGCAGATGGATTCATTGTGTCGTGCACTCAGGTGATTAGACAACTCAAAATGACTTTAGGTGATTATCAGCTTTGTGATGAATTTTATGTAGTGGGTATTGGAGAAACAGGCATTGTTTTAGGTATCCAATGGTTGCACTCTATTGGGGGTTATTATATGAACCATCAAAGCATGGATTTCAAATTTCAATCTAATGAGAAAGAAGTGTTATTAAGGGGTTTATTGAATGGAGCACCAAGAGTAGTCATTGCAAAGAAGATGGAGAGGACTTTTCAGAGAGGACAAGTAGCATGGGCAATAGGATTCATAATCCATCCAACAATTTCTTCTAGGAAGAAAGGTAATTTCCATGTTGAAATTCAGAAAATTCTTCATAAGTATAGTTTAGTTTTCAATGATATGCCTCTAGGATTACCACCAAATAGGGGATTTGAACATGTTACTGAGTTAGAATAGGGTGCCAAGCCTGTTATAACTACTCCATACTATCATCCAAGGGGTTATAAGGAAGAGATAGAGAAGACCATTAAGGAAATTCTTGACATGGGATTCATAAGGCCTAGCTCTAGTCCATTTGCCTCTTCAATGGTATTTGTTAAAAAGAAAGATGGCACAATGAGAATGTGTGTAGGTTACAGAGCTTTGAACAAGAAAACCACCAAAAATAAATATCCAATATCTAGGATCTAGATGAACTTATTGATGAGTTACATGGTGTAGTGTACTTCTCTAAAATTGATTTGAGATTGGAATATCACCAGATTTGCATGAGGAAGGAAGATGTGGAGAAAACTGCATTTTGATGTCACTATAGGCACTTTGAATTTCTCGTCATGCCATTTGGTCTCACTAATGCTCCAACAACTTTATGATTTTGCATGAACAAGGTATTTAACAAACATCTAAAGAAATTTGTTTTGGAATTCTTTGACGATCTTTTAATTTACAACAAAACATGGAAGGAGCATTTACAACACTTAGATACTGCTTTGGGCATTTTGAAGTAGCAATATTTTTATGCTAATTTTTCAAAATGTGAGTTTCAATTGATTGAAATTTTGTACTTGGGACATGTCATAAGTTATAAGGGAGTGCAAGTTGATCAACAAAATATTCAAGCAATAGTAGATTGGCCACCACAAACCAATCTTATACAATTGAGAGGATTCTTCGATTTGTGTAGTTATTATAGAAGATTTTTCAAAGGATTTTCGCATCTTGTTGCCCCTTTGACCGATTTAATTAAGAAAGGAGCTTTTACATGGACACAAGAAGCACATAAAAAAAATATTACAAATTCAAAGAGGTAATGAGCTCATGCCTAGTGCTTGCAATTCCTGATTTTTCTCTTCATATTGTTATTGAGTGTGATGCTTCTGGAGAAGGTATAGGGACTTTCCTAACTCAAAAGAGGCATCCAATAGCTTTTGAGAGAAGAAAATTGAGCCAATTAGAGAGGGGATACTTTATCTATGATAAATAAATGTTAGCAATAATGCATGCACTTGATAAATTTAGGCAATATTTGGTATGTGGGAAGTTTGTAATTAAAACATATCATAGCAATTTTCTTGAACCAAAGGGATTTGAATGACTGTCAACAAAATTGGGTAGGTAAATTGCAAGCTTATTATTTTGAGATTGAGTATATGAAAGGGAAGAAAAATGTGGTTGCTAATGCTCCTTTTAGGAAACCCACTTGATGTTCTCTACCCTCTATTTTTGTTGATTGGAAAGTGTCTATAATTTCAAAATATGTTAAGGATAATTTTGCTTCTAATATCTTGGATGGATTAGTAGAAGATGACAGGTACACAGTTATAGATGGGTTGATCTACTATAAGAATAGGGTATTTTTGGTACCAAGATCCAAGGTCAAAGATAAGATATTGAGATCTTTCCATGACACACACTTGGCTAGTCATCAAGGGTATTTCAAGACATATAGATGGATCCGAGAGGGATTTGTCTAGAAAGGAATGAAAGTGGATGTCCTAAAACATATCAAAGAGTGTATAGTCTATCAACAAAACAAGAGAGTAGATTTCTCCAATAGGGTTACTATAACCTCTCCCAATTCCTGAACAAAAGTGGGAGAGCATTTCCATGGACTTCATTACTAGTTTTCATGAGGCTCAAGGTAAAGATTGCATACATGTTGTGGTAGATAGATTGAAAAAGTATGCACATTTCTTTCCTATCGCATTTGATTTCAAGTTGTCCCAAGTAGAAAAGCTATTTTTCAAAGAAATTTTTAGATTGCATAGCTTACCTAAAAATATTGTTAGTGAAAGAGATAGTAGGTTACTTAGTTCTTTTTTGAAGGAACTCTTTCATCTGATAGGTACAGAGCTCAAACCTAGCACAAGCTATCACCCTCAAAAAGATGGATAGACAAAAATAGTTAACAAATGGATAGAGAGATACTTGAAGAATTATGTTTCAAATCAGCAAAGTGCATGGGTAAAATGGTTGCATTTAGGGGAATACTACTACAATATCTCATATCATGTCTATTGATATGCCTTATTTTCAAGCTCTCTATGGTTATGATGCACTTTCTTTTGTTGATCTATTATTTTCAGATAGTAGAGTCCCTGCAGCAAGTGATTTTTCCTAACAAAGCAAAGAGATCATGAGGCCTCTTAAAGATAATTTGCATTGTGCTCTGTTGTACCTAAACCATTTTTTTTGCTTCATTAAGGCATTTTGATTAAAATGGTCTAAATCTTGTAAAAGTTTAGTTTTTGGGTAATCCAAGGATGGGAATTTTGTGGGTTTAATGTTTATAAGATACTACAAAATTTTGAAATTTTTGAAAATTAGGGTTTTTGAACCCCTATTTTTAGGCAAAAAACTCTAAAAATTGAATCTTGTCAGAATTCACTGAAAATTACTTTGATTGGCTTATTTCATGTCACGATCACAGTGATGAAGTCAAAATCAAGAATAAGTCAGTTTAAGCCTGGTGGGTAGTTTTCACTTTTTCGGGAGAAAAGTTAGGACCTTTGAGGTCCTCAATGATAGATGGTCAATACCAGGTGTCAAAATCTAAGCCGAAAACTCATCATAGAAGATTCTATGGTAAAAGATGCTTCGTGACAGAGGGGGTTTTCAAATGGTGAAAATTGTAAAAAATATTCTAAATCTGGAAACACTTCACTTTGTAATGTGGGAGATACATATGCAATCAACGTGCAAGTCAATTTTATAGTGTCTGTACATGTGAAAATCGTGAAATACAGTCATGCATTCACATCGACGGAAATGATGCTTGAATGCAGATAATTCAACAGATGACACGGTAATTGTGAGACGGAAAAATGGTGAAAATCATCCAAAAACTACCAAGTCTGCTGACATTTGCGCCCTTGCAGGCCATGGGTGCCCTTCAATTTCAAGGCCCAAATGCAGTATTAGTGGTTGTAAATATATTCATTCTCTTTGGAATTTTGTCAGCTTTCTAGCAAGCCATCAAGCGAGTCCATCAAATGTGTGAAACTCCGGAAGTTATAGGCGGAAGCGGAAGTTACAGAGGATTTACATGTTAGAGATGACAGACAAATTTCAAAATCTATGCTTGTATAGCTCAAAGGCACTCTTCAATTAGGCATGTCAAATGATAGAATTTGCGAAAACCATTCCTAGGGGATCTCTTCAGATTCAGCCTAGCCCCGCGATGCATTCGTTCGCAAGTCTATAAGATATACTGAGAAACTGTAGCAGTTGATCCTGTGAGCACATAAAATGGAGGGAAAATAAAAGTCAAAATAACAAATTGTACCTCTATAGGCCAGGGGCGCCTATCTTTTTGGACAGTTAGTTTAGGTTTTCGGCAGTTGTCGTCTTCACAAAATTTATGCAGAATCTTCCTAGCTACGCAGTGAATCCAACTGTCAGCCCTTGGGATCTGTCAAACACCCATAGATGAAAAATCAATGAAAAATGATGAAGGATAAAGACAAGCAGGAAAATGGCTATGGAAAAATGCACCTCCCTCGAGAAAAGTGCCCTTCTACTGGAGTTCTTAGAAGTAGTTTTTTGGCTTCATCACTCCCAAGAACATCTCTTCCAAGTTGTTCTATCTCTGCAATGAAATTGTTAGCACACCCATCGAAGCAATCTAGCTCCCAACAGTTAGGGTCAAAGTGGAGCATTCTGTTGAAAGTTACAAATTGCAAAATCATTCTTAGAAGCTAAAATAGCCCCTGCAAGCCAAGTGCACCCTTGCGTTTGAGGATCTTAATCCAACTTTCAAGCATTGCACATACAGTCAATCTTTGTAGAATTATTTTGGCTATGTGATGGATCCAGCATCCAATCGATATGATTCATCAGTCACGTATAGTTGCAAATCGAAGCACGAAGAGACAAAAATAGGAAAATAGCTAATTTTGGTGTCATATGCACCCTTTTGCGAAAAGGCACCCTAGTTTTTGAGACATCAAACTCAGTTTTTAGCACTTGCAACTCCCAATAACATTTTGCTAGACTTGTTTTGGCTATGTGATGAATCCATCAGCTCAGTTTTAGGATCAACTGGGCATCTATAATTTAGGATCAAACAAAGGTTGTGGTAACGTTTTCAAAAGCTAAAAAGTAGGGAATTAGCAAAAAATCTCAAAACTGAGAAATGGCACCGAAAAAGTCAAAATTTGACTTTCAAATTGAAGTACATTGCTTTGGCCGCCCTATTAAGGTGGAATCAATTAACTAAATTTAAAATATTAAAACTTCAACTTTAAGTGTTAGCTATCTTTTGCATGTGACATATTTATGCTTTGCATGTTGGGTGGTGCCCATTTCAAGGCTCGGTCTCTATTTGTATTAACTAAATGTGGTCCACTGAGATAATTGCTTCCAAAATTTAGGGTTATCTCCTACATGTGACACCTAAATTCTTCAAAATTCTTTAAATATGCATTTGGGCGTCCATTATTTTCACAACAGGTGGAAGAAAACAAAATTTCCTTGTGCAAGCAAGATTTGAAGGTGCCACAATAAGAATTTTTCAATGTTCTTCACATCTACAGGTCTAGATTGTTCATCAGGATAGTTTTGCATAATTCATTTTTTTGGAAGATTCTTGGAAGCTTTCATCATATTAAGGCAAGGAGGCAAATTTCTTGAGGAAAAATATAACTTCTATTTTCTCACCTCATAATTCTTTTATCCTTGTCTTAGGTTTGCTTTCACATGTCAGAGTAAAAGGCATCTTTTACAGTATCAGATCATCTGGGTTTGTTTAGAATCTTTTTCTCTACAAAACCCATGTGTTGGAATTTTTCAAGAAAAATTACCTCATTGCTTCAATTTTTGAAGCTTTGCTTTTCTTTGAAGATTCCTTTGCACGGTTGAGAAAAACTCGTAATTTTAAAAAATGAAGAATCTAGGTGTGATCAACTTATCAACTGCAACAAAACCCATATGTCAGAATTTTTCGTCAGAAAAAGCTTTTGAAGCCTCATTGCCCCTACTACTTCTATTCCAAGAAGTCTTTGGATGTCAAGCAACAAAAAACATTGTTTTGAATTTTTGTGGGTTGGCTTAGAATTCCATTCTCTACAAAACCCATGTCTCAAAAAAAATCATAAAATTTGCCCCTCAACAGGCTATTTTTAGCCTCATTAGGAGATATTTTAGCTTTCCAGAAAAGTTGTCAAAATATAGTTGTGTTCACAGTCAACAGGAAAGTTTCTCATAATGCAATTCACTCAGATTGAATTCAAGACCAAATCAGTCTTAATTCATGATTTCATCAAAATGAACGACACAGATTTGCATTAGGTGCATCCAGAATTTGACTTAAATGCTTTAGAGATTGATCATAACACACTTCAGAACCTTGAGGAATCTGGGTTGCTACAAGCCGCTTCTCTTCCCATCGCAACGTGGTGTATAGAGTTCATTATGGTTTGTGTAAAGAATTACAACTCTACTACACAAGAAGTTCAATCAGTAGATGGATGAATGATATGCAGTCTCAAGCCCAAGGATGTTGAGAAGTGTTTCAGTATTCCTCTTAATCCAAATAATTTGGTCATTTCTATGGATAGGTGCAAGAAGGTGTTCAATTTTGATGAGGAAAAGTGTTATGGAAGAATGGCAGAGAGATGGCTCAAACATAAAAGGACTATTTTGCCAAAGAATGTGGGTCATGGAGAGTTCAAAGATTAATATGCGGTTATGGTCACCCTTCTTAACCGTGTCACTGGTTAGACAGATGCTCACAAATTTGAGCCTTGGATGTATTACTTCATGGCTTAGATCATCAATAGAGAGGAGCACTAAGACAGGGAATCTTTGATCAGTGATGTTTTTGACAAACAATTGACCAACTTCTTGGTTGCTCACAAGTTTCACATGTGTTCATACCTTGTATATCTGGTTGCTTTCCAAGGCTAGTTTAGAGGATTGAATATTGAGGGGATTCTAAGTGTACAAAAGGTTCATCAATACTACTCACAGCTTGAGTTCACACAGATTGAGCGACACTTCAAGCGAGTGCATGAGGCTTTCTTAATACACACCATGAGAAATCTTGATTGAGAGTTGCACATGCATATTTTAGCAGAAGCTAAGTTAGCAATGGTTGAATGGGCAAATTGGTTCATCCAGTTCCCTACATTCACCTACATCCGCGTGTATGGCTACTCAAGTCACCCTGCCATGTTGCCCTATTATCCTTCAAATAAGGTGGTTTTCATGCAATTTCTATGGCAGTTGTACGTGGTCCACTCCTATGTGCACAACAAATGCAAGTCGATTCCTAATTTTCCATTACATATGGGAATTTATAGGTGCAAGACAGTAGCTGACACCAAGGCCATGAGTAATGAGATGGAGAGACTTAATCTTAAGTATCTCATCGAGAGACACTTATATGACCCTTGGGGTTACTTTTCAGCATGCCTTAGTGGTTGTTCTTCACACAAGCCTTCTATGGAAGACTATTGGTACAACTGTAAGGATGAGTTTCAGGTGCGGAGACGCAGCTACAACAGGTTCACCCTCTCACATATTTTTTATAACATGTCAAAGGATGTGGGAGGGTTATCTAATGATGATGGGGATGTTACACTTCCTCAGTTCTTTCAAGATCAAGTTGACATGTAGCCTCTACCAATAGTTGATTTGTACGCCAAAGAGTGCACATTTGTAAAGGAAAGAAAAAGCAAAGTTGTTAGAAATAACATGCTTTACTTGGACAGCAAAAGGATGAGAAAGGAAACCATGTGAAACACAGAGCCGCCACCGGTGGTCAATTCATTTCCTTCCACATCAAAACCAAACCCTAAACAGAAGACATGGATTAATCATCCTAAAGGAAGTAGGTCGTCAGGAAATACAAAGGGAAAAGCACTAGTTGCTAATTTGGACCAGCAAGAGAATCATATGGAGACAGCCGCAAAAACGGTTGAGAACATGCCAAAAGTAGAGGTAGAACCTCCCATTCCATCACCAATGCCATTGCAATCTCCAGTTCACATTGATTTGGACTCACCACCATGTAGCAATGTGTCTACAAATATTCACTTATCAGAAGTTCCTAAGACAAGCTCTGATCATTCCAGTGAGATTAGTTGTGACTTGTCTTGGCTTGAGAATCAGTTGGGTAGGAAGAGGAGGCAACCATTCTAACAGTTGGATTTCTCGTATTTTGATCATGTTTATCAGGACACACTAGATAAGAATATCAAGAAGCATATTCATATTGAAAGGAATGTTGATAAGGAGATCATCATTGAGACTGTTGCGCCATCAGAGGATAAAATCTTGAATAAGGTAGAAGTTGATGAATTCACCTTAACAAAGGTCAACGGTGGCAAAAGCACATGCCAAGCGGAGGTGGATCTCCTTGGAGTTGCAATGAAAAGCATAAGGGAGAGTAATAAAAGACGATGAAGATAAAGCAGTCCTCAAGGTTGAGAACCAGCAACTTCACTAGTACATCTCCAACCTTATGCACAACACTGAGAATGTCACCACCTTGCTCCCATAGATGTTAGAGTTGCAAGTGGAACAAAATCAGCTAAGTTAGTTGGTTGTATATGGGAAACGCCTGAAGGACTGGGAAGAGGAGTTTGTCACAAGGGGCCACTTCATACTTTCAAAATTGTACCAAATTGAGGTACAACACCCATGAACTTCCTCTACAGATTTCGTAGTCAGAGCGAGACTTGGCGGTGGACAAGCCACGAAATGAGATCATGATCTCTCACCTGAGGATGGCATATGACTCGGTCACTGAAAAAGAGGATAAGGAAGCAATATTTGCTTGGAGAGAGCAATTAATCTTCAAGGTAAAGGTACATGAAACGATTTCTTTAGAGTTGGCCGAAAGCATAAAGAAGGTGACAAGTACTATCAAGTGCGTGAGAACTTTCATGTCACAACTTACTTGCCAGTAGCAGTGTGAGTATGGTGGATATTTTGAGCTCACTGATTTATAGTAAAATATTTAGACACTCATTCATGTTATTTTTAGTGGTGATACAATTGGTTGTAATTTGGATCAACTTATAGTCATGTCAGCATTATTTGATGAGGTGGACAAGAATAGAAGAAAACTGCAGAGTCGGATCACTGATGGTGAAGAGATGTTGCGAAGACACCGAGTACTTCAGAGGAGTATCAGTGCTCCAGATGGTGATGCTATCAACAACCTCATGGAGGGGTTAATTTCTCGAGATCACAGCCAGTGAACTACAGATCAAGATGTCCCACCTTTTCAGGATAGAAATTAGACACAGGAGTTAAACTTGACGCCTCTTTCCAAGTTAACTCGATGTCCGACACATCATGACATGTCTATTTTGGAATCATCTATGTACAATTGGAGTTCTCATTTATTTTTCAATTTTAGTTAACTGATATTAGTTGTCAATTAACTCTCATATCAATAAGGAATTGCATGTTGCATAGTCCATTTAATCTAGTTTAGAAACAGTTAACTGAGGTAGTTTTTCCAGTTAACTGTTAAGTTGCATACATGTAGACTTAAGAATAAATCTTGCATGTTAGCAAGACTCAAGTTAACTCAAGGAGATTTTAGGGTTCCCTACTCCTCTGAGATTCTATAAATAAGAGCACCCTTGCTCATTTGTACTTTAACTTTTGCTGCAATAACAAATTGTTGTGCCCACCTTGTCATGCAATATTGCTATTTCGTATTTATTCACTTAGTTAAATATAATGTTGATTTGATCATTCATTGTTTGCATATCTCATTATGCAATTTTTTGTCCCAGTTATTATTCTTGTTGTGATTAATAAACTTTGTTTCATATCTACACCTCCAATAGGGTTTCCTCCTCCATGGGAATTTAGAAGTAGATTTTATCATTTGATGTTGTGATTAAAATTTTTCTTTCATATCTACACCTTGGATAGGGGTTCCTCCTCCTTGGGAATTTAGAAAGAAGTATTGTCTTTTAAGTGTTGTTTCCAATAATCTTGTTTCATATTTACACCTCGAACAAGGGTTCCTCCTCCTTGGGAATTTATAAATAGATTTTATCATTTGATGTTGTTACCAATAACCTTCAAACCATCCTACACCTCGGATAGGGGTTCCTCCTCCTTAGGAATCCTGATATAAAGATTATCGTCAAATACTCCCTGCTCCTAAGTCCTCATGCTCTATTTCTCTTGAGGAAATAGGATAGTTTAGCATTAGCCTAGTTGTAGTTAAGAATCTAAAAAACCAGAGAAAAACCTTAGCTGCAATGTATTGTTTTGCTTAACCTTGTGCCTCTTCCAGCTGAGTCAAAAAGATAGGATTTAGAATAATTTACTTTTTCAGTACATGTGCTGGGAGCTCTCCAATTAAAGGAGTATTTCATCAGTATATTTTTTCATTGCCAATACACCTGTAAAAGAATTTAATGCCTAATACTTTTGGTCGTCTACATGTAAAGTAACACCTAGTGAAAACTTCAAGAAAATTTAACAAGCTTATGCTCACAGACACCTATCGAGTCCTACGGTTCAGCCTCCCACACCAAGACTACTCCCAAATGGAAACTTTTAGGTTGATTCATGCAATCAGTCACATTCTACTGGGAGATGCAGCTGACTTTTGACACCATGAACACCTATAATTCTGCCTAGGAACACAGCCACTTGGACAGAAGAGGGTGGATCTTGAGACTAATTTTTTCCACTTCACTCCACATGTAGTCAACTATCCTAGTTCACCTGCATAATGGAGAATTTGAGAACTAACTTCTCTCAAGCATCAATCTTTCAAGAGGTTCTGAGTACTCTGAAGGACTCTGAAGAATTCAGTCCCAAATTGCCAAGCAGTCAGCATAATAATTGGGTCAAATAAAAATGGAATGGTCAAATGAAGTAAACTATGATGTCCAAATCTCACGGTCTTGGGGAGACAACATCTGGTTGTTTCATTTTAGAGACACCATGAAACCATGGATCACGTAGCATTTCCCAAATTCCATGGTATATTTCAACACCCCTGTTCACACTTAAACATTCATAGGCTGGGTTGTCTTGTCTATGTTTCAATGGAAGATATCACCATTTGTTCTTCATTGGAGACTTCAGAGAATAACTAGACTGTCTCCAATCCATCTTTGAACTAGTGGCCACTATGAAGAAGTCATGGTTTGGGTAGCCCAGTGAGATCTGGGACTAACAAGGATCATCAGAATTATTTGCACAACTCTCAAACTTAAAGATGGAGGCATTGCTGAACCCATGACGAGTTCAGAGTAAGGCTGAACTTGCACCTTTCATGTCTTTCTTATACACTCAACCCATTCGATGAGATTTTGATGAGTAGCTTCATCAATGCACTCCTGTCAAAAATAACCTTTTTCTTGAAGACAGGCCATGAAGTAGATTTGCAACTTGCACAAGAAGAAGTTGTCAAGCTTGAAGATAATATGATCACAACGTGAAAGATGAAGAATGACTCAATCAAACCACTTGTTCAAACGTCTGTTGATCCACTGGTACAAAAGGTAGCCAATGAGGTGACTATCCTAAAAAGATAGTCACCCACTCAAGGGCAGCAAGCATTGCCTACACCACCGCCATATCAACCTCAACAGCCATACCAGCCAAAGAGGAATAACTTCCAGCCATTCAACAATTACAAACTAAGGTTTCCACAAGGACAACTGAGACAACCTGTTGATACTGAGAATCCCACAACATATTTTTCTTTCCATGATATGGATGCACACATCGAATCCACATGTTTGAAAAATCAAAGGATGAATCAGATCATGGTATTTGTTGATGTTGCTCCAAGTACAATTTTTGTACCTTCACCATATGCAAATATTGTCTCAACATAAACGAACAACATTGATGGTGACTCCACAACGGGGTACTTCGACAAAGAACTTGTTAATGAACAACAATAAGAAGAATACCGCTAGTACTCTCTTGTGGTTAATCATGAAAACATCTCATCGCCTATGTTCACATGTGCACATCACTTCAAAGCACAGAAAGAAGAAGAGGAAAAGCGGAAAACAAATGAAAAGGGAAAATAAGTTCCTTCCACTTCCAATCCCAAGTCTTCACAAGAGAACACCATGTCGGTTGCTCGAGACACATCTTCAGTGAACTTAGGCATTGTGTTTTCCATGATGAAGACGAAGGTACAGATCTCACAATTGGAGTATCTTCAGGATCATCCAAAGCAGTTGGAGCGAGTCCTCAAGGTAGTAAAGAAGAAGGCTGCAATCCAGCCTACATTGCTTGAGTCCTTCGTACTAGCAGAAGACAATCCAAAACCATTCTATATATCTTTGTATTTAGGAGGTTTTAAACTCAGCAATTGTATCATAGATAACGGAGCTTCGGGAAACGTCATGCCCTTGCAGATCATGAATGCTTTGGGACTCTGACACACCAAAACTCATGATAAGTTTTATTCACTTGAATCAAAGCCAGTGTCATTGGTTCGTCAACTAAAGGATGCACAAGTAAGGCTAGCGTCTTGTCATGAAAAGAAGATTATGATAACTATCTTGGTAGCTGACATTCCAACTAGATACGGGATGTTACTTAGTAGGAGCTTTTGCAAAGACCTCAGAGGCTAAATTCAGTTGGATTGGTCATTCACAACAATCCTGTTGAAGAAAGGTAGCTTCAAGTTGGAACCTGAGGCCAAGTCAAGGTTTACGGTGGTAAAGTCCCAGGACCACCAGGCACAAGTGTTATATCAAGATATGGGTTCAAGCACATATGCTATGATGTCTGAAGTAACTGAAGACAGTCAGAAGTTTGTACTTTCCACAACTACATCATATGAAGAATCAAAAGTGTGAACGATGTAGTTCGACGGCAGTTGCTCAATATCAAGCTCAGTAGCAAGAGTTGTGATCACCTCTCCCGAGGGTCGTCTATATCCTTTTGCATACTGATTGCAATTTGAATGCACCAATAATACGGTGGAATACAGGGTGCTTTTATTAAGTCTCAAAACTACAAGGGATATGGGGATCAATTTACTTAGAGTTGAAGGAGACGCATAATTGATTGTTAAAAAAATCAGAGATCAATTCCATCAGGAAAAATTGCCTTCAATCCTACAGATAGAGAGTGTGGAATGCCATCAACCGATTCGATGCGTTCGACATCAAATACATTCTACATTCAAACAATAGAAGAGTCGATGCCCTCACAGTATCAGCCACTTTGTTCATGCCACATTCCAAATTTCGTCAAAATTCTTTTGTCATTGAGTTGATTTATAGGCCAGTTGTTCCAGATAATTCAAACAATTGGCAAGTCTTTGATGACGATGATGACATTGAATAATTTATCGTCATGGGAGACAACTACAAAGAGTTGTTCTTTGAAGGAAGTTCTACTCCTTTCAAAGAATCACTTATGAAAGATTCTGAGGCTACAAATTTTGGGATCATTCAATTGAGAGGAAATCAAATTCCCAAGGTTCTGGTGTCTTTAGAGAATATTTTTGACTGGCATGACCGATACATCCAGGATCAAAAGAATTCAAGTTTTAATACTTTTGTTGAGCATTACCAAGTAAACATTGGCATTGAAGACAAGCCTTAGTTGTTAATTTGGGCAAGTGTTGTACTCCAAAAGAAGCCGAGAAGTTTACCGCCATGTTCAAACAATACAAGGATGTATTTTCCTGGTCTTCACACCCGTCGAATTGTCACATACAATTCCTCTAAAGTATGATGTCAAGCCTTTTAGGAAAAAATAGAGACATTATAATCCACGAATCCAAGATACTATCTACAAAGAGATTTAGAAAATGGTGGACTCGAAGATAATTTTTCTAATTCATCACTCCACCTAGGTGTCTAGCATAGTTCCTGTGCGCAAAAAAAATGGTGAAATTAGAATTTGCTTGGATTTCAAGAATTTGAACTAGTCATCCTTAAAGGACAATTACCCCTTACCAATCATGGAGCATATCTTGCATACGATCACCGGTTTGGAGATGCTATCACTTCTTGATGGTTTCTCTAGATACAATTAGATTGCAATGCCAAAGGAGGATCATATCAAGATAGCTTTCACCACCCTGTGGGGAACGTTTTCTTATGAGAGGATACCTTTTGGCCTCATCAACACCAGTGCGACTTTTCAAAGGGCCATGGATCTAGCTTTTTGGGATCTCAAGAATAAAATAATAGTCATCTATCTTGATGACTTGACTATTTTCTTAGATAAACAGGAAGACCACTTTTCACATCTCGTGAAAGTGCTCGAAAGATGCAAGTACCACAAGATCTCATTGAATCCCAAGAAGTATATCTTTGTGGTGACGGAGGGAAAGTTACTTGGCCACATCAATTCCAAAGAGGGGACTGGGATTGACCTAAATTGAGTGGATTCAATTAAAAACTTGTCTCTTCCAGCCAATAAAACACAAGTGCATTCCTTTTTCGATAAATTCAACTTTATTAGAAGGTTTGTACCAATTTTTTTGGATTTGACAAAGGAAATTTCAGCTATGATGAAAAATATGTCCACTTTCATATGGATAGAAGAGGGCAAGTAGGCCTTCACCAAAATCAAAGAAGTTATTGCTAACGCACCATTGTTGGTTCATCCAGACTTTGAGAAGGATTTCATCATTTACTGTTATGCGTCGGAAACACTTTGTCTGCTATATTAACTCAAAAGCTCATTGAAGAAGGAGAATCTCCAATTGCTTTCATGAGCAGCAGTTTTAAAGATAGTGAATCGTGTTATTCTCAAATTGAGAAGAATGTGTATGTTGTTGTTAGAGTTGTTAAAAGTTTTAGGTTCTATATCTTGAACTCTCACACAATGGTGTACGTCACCGATCCAGCAGTAAAAAGTGTCTTGACTCAATAGGAGATGGGCACGAAAAGAGGAAACTAGATTCCAAAAGTTCAAGAATATGATTTGGAGATCAAGCTGACCAAGCTCGTTCATGGGCAAGGCCTTTGTCAGTACTTGGCAGAAGATGGAGATCAAAAGTACCAAAGCAATGGTGGAATTGAACCTAAACCTAAAATTGAAGAGGATCTTCCTTTGGTCATGTTTATTGATTTTTCGGAGGAATGGTACACAACTTTGTGGTATTATTCAACTTATGGAGAATGTCCACGTCACATGGACAAATAGTAGAAGAGAACAATGAAGCTAAAAGCACAAAACTTCATGCTTATCAGTAATGTTTTGTACAAGCATGGCCTTGATGAAAACTTTCTATTGCATCGACAGAGACCAACAACAGAGATTGTTGGATTCTTTTCATAGTCAAGCATGTGATGGTCACTTCTCATCAAGAGTAACTGCATTCAACATCCTACGAGCATAGTTCTATTGGCCAACTATGTTTCGTGACACATATGAATGGGTGTACAAGTGTCAGATGTGTCAATAGTTTGCTAGCAAAGTCAGATTGGCATCCCTTCCACTTAGGTCAATGATTATCGATGCTCCATTCCAGCAATGGGGTATGGATTTTGTAGGTCCTATCAACCCACATTCCAATAAGGGGCATGTCTATGTCCTTACAACGATAGATTATTTTACAAAATGGGTTGAAGTTGTTCCTACCAAGTGAGTCACCTCAAAGGTCGTCTGTGACTTTTTGAAAGAAAACCTCATTTCACACTTTGGGGTCCCTCACAAAATTGTGGTTGATAATGCAACATGTTTCTTGTCAGAGGAACTATTGGATTTTTTTTTTATCACCGCATCATGTTGTCACACACATCAGATTATTACCCTCAAGGTAATGGACACAATTGTGCGCAAGTTGGTTGACTCAAATCAACGAGCTTGGCACAAAAAGTTATATGATGCTCTTTGGGCTAATAGAATCACTCCCAAAAGAGTCATCGACACCTTGCCTTTAACACTTTTGTATGGTACAAAAGTAGTGTTACCCATCACACTGGAGTTGTCTACCTTACAACTGGCACCTATGGTGGAGGATGAGGAATTCAAAGATCCAATCCAATAGAGTATTTTTTACCTGATGAAGCTAGAGGAAGAAAGGATGGAGGTCATTGACAGAATCACTTAGCATCAAGAGCAATTGAAGAAAATATTTGACAAGAAGGCTCATCAGCGAGACTTCGAGATTGGAGATCAAGTCTTGCTAAGGGACAAAAGGCATGAGCCTAAAGGAATGCATGGAAATTTTGAATCCTTGTGGCTAGGACCCTTCCACATCCATGAATCTGTAGGAGAGAACACTTACATTCTCTTGCATCAAGACGGAAGGTTCCCCCTGCTACCATACAATGGCTAGTATCTCAAGCACTTCATCCCTTTGGGGGAGGAGTAAAATTTTGTAAATAATTTATTTATACTTTTTTGTTATGTCATAATGTGTTTCCCCGTTCTATGAAGTTTTATCGTGTTTTAGGTGATTTCTTCGGTAGTCTTGTTTTTTAGGTGATTAGGAAAAACTCCAAAGTATTAGGTGATTAGGAAAAAATCTTGACTCCATGCCCAACTGACAAGTCACTAGTCTACAAAAACTTAAAGATTCGCAGTTCTCTTATGTCGTAAGTATCTGACATGGTCACTAGACGGAGCCTAATGTTGTAACCAAACCAATTTTTTTGCTTCATTAAGGCATTTTGATTAAAGTGGTCTAAATCTTGTAAAAGTGTCGTCAAAACTCAATTTTCGGGCAATCCAACCATGGGATTTTTGTGGGTTTAATGTCTATAAGATACTGGCAAAATTTGAAACTTTTGAAAATTAGGGTTTTCAGACCCCAATTTTTAGGCAAAAAACCCTAAAAATTGAATCTTGTCATAATTGATGAAAAAATATTTTGATTGGCTTATTTCACATCATGATCACAATGGTGAAGTCAGGATCAAGAAAAAGTCAGTTTAAGCCTGTGGGTAGTTTTCACTTTTTCAAGAGAAAAATTAGGACCTTTGAGGTCGTTAGTGGCAGTTGGCCAGTACTAGGTGTCGAAATCTAAGCAAAAAATCATCGTAGAAGATTCTATGGTAAAAGATGCTACAAAGATGCTTCACGACAGAGGGGATTTTCAAATGGTGAATATTGTAAAAAATGTTCTAAGTCTAGAAACACTTCACTTTGTAACGTGGGAGATACTTGTGCAATCAACATGCAAGTCAACTTTGCAATGTCCATACAAGTGAAAATGGTGAAATACAGTCACGCATTCGTGTCAACAATAATGATGCTTGAATGCAGTCAACTCAGCAGATGACACGGTGATCGTGAGATGTGAAAATGGTGAAAATCATCTGAAAACTACCATGTCTGGTGCCATTTGCACCCCTGCAGGCCAAGGGCGCCCTTCAATTTGAAGGCCCAATTGCAGTTATCAATGGTTGAAAATAAATTCATTCTCTCCAGAATTATGTCAGCTTTCTAGCAAGCCATCAAGCGAGTCCATCAGATTTGTGAAACTCCGACAATTAAAGGCGGAAGCAGAAGTCACAGAGGATTTACATGTTAGAGATGATAGTCAAAATTCAGAATTTGTGCCCTTGTAGCTCAGGGGCGCCCTTGAATTAGGTCTCTCAGATGATAGAATTTGCGAAACTATTTCTGAGGGATCTCTTCAAATTTTTCCCAACTTTGTGATGCATCTGTTCGCAAGTCTATAAGATATATTGAGCAATCATAGCAGTTGATCCTACGAGCACGTAAAATGAAGGGAAAGTAAAAGTCAAAATATCAAATTGTACTTTTATAGGCCAAGGGCACCTTGCTTTTTGGACAGCTAGTTGAGGTTTTCAGTAGTTGTAATCTTCACGAGATGTGTGCAAAATCCTCCTAGCTACGCAATGAATCTAACCATCAGCCCTCGGGATCTGTCAAACGCCCAAAGGTGAAGAATCAATGGAAAATGATAAAGGATAAAGACAAGCAGGAAAATGGCTATGGAAAAATGCACCTTTCTTGAGAAAGGTGCCCTTCTATTGGAGGTCTTAAAAGAATTTTTTGGCTTCGTCACTCCCAAGAACATATTTTCCAAGTTGTTTTATCTCTACGATGAAATCGTTAGCATGTGCATCAGAGCAATCTAGCTCCCAGCAGTGAGGGTCAAAGTGGAGCATTATGTTGAAAGTTACAAATTGCAAAATCATTCTTAGAAGCTAAAATAGCCCTTCCAAGCTAGGTGTGCCCTTGCATTTGAGGGTCTTAATCCAACTTGCAGGCATTGCACGTACAATCAATCTTTGCAAAATTATTTTGGCTACGTGATGGATCCAGCATCCAGTCAATGGGAGTCATCAGTCACCGGCAATGGCAAATCGAACTGCGAAGATTCAAAAATAGGAAAATGGTTCTCATGTCATATGCACCCTTTTGGGAAAAAGGCACCCTAGTTTTTGAGACATCAAACTCAGTTTTTAGCACTTGCAACTCCCAACAACATTTTGTCAGACTTGTTCTGGCTACATGATGAATTCGTCAGCTCAGTTTCAGGATCAACCGGGCATACGATATTCAGGATCAAACAGAGGTTGCAATAATGTTTTCAAAAGATAAAAATTAGGGAATTCGCAAAAAATCTCATCAAAACTAAGAAATGGTCCCCAAAAAGTCAAAATTTGGCTTTCAAAATTGAAGTACATGCTCTGGCCGCCCTATTAAGATAGAACCAATTAACTAGATTTAAAATATTAAAAATTTAATTTTTAGTGTCAATTATCTTTTGAATGTGGCATATTTATGCTTTGCATGTTGGGTGGCGCCCATTTCAAGGACCAGTCTTTGTTTTTGTTAACTAAATGTGGTTCAATGCAATAATTGCTTCCAAAATTTAGGGTTATCTCCTACATGTGACCTAAATTCTTCAAAAAATCTTTAAATATGCATTTGGGTGTAGATTATTTTCACAACAGGTGGAAGAAAACACAATTTTCCTCATGCAAGCAAGATCTAAAGGCGCCACATAAGAATTTTTCAGTGTTCCTCGCATCTACAAGTCCAAATTGTTCAGCAGGATAGTTTTGAATGCTTCATTTTTCTGGCAACTTTCATCAGATTAAGGCAAGGAGGCGAATTTCTTGAGGCAAAATATAACTTATATTTTCTCACCTCATAATTCTTCTATTCTTGTCTCAGGTTTTCTTTCGCATTTCAAAGTAAAAGGCGTCTTTTTCAGTATCAAATCATCTGGGTTTGTTCATAATCTTTTTCTCTACAAAACCCATGTGCTAGAATTTTTCAAGAAAAATTGCCTCGTTGCTTCAATTTTTGAAGCTTTGCTTTTTTCCAAAGATTCCTTTGCATGGTTGAGAAAAAGTCTAATTTTGAAAAATGAAGAATTTGGGTGTGATCAGTTCATCACCGGCAACAAAACCCATATGTCAGAATTTTTCATCAGACAAAGCTTTTGAAGCCCCATTGCTCATGCTGCTTCTATTCTGAAAAGTATTTGCATGTCAAGTAAAAAAACATTTTTTTGAATTTTTGACATTGTCAGCTAGCTTAGAATTTCATCATCTACAAAACCCATGTCTCAAAGTTTTTCCTAAAATTTGCCCCTCGACAGGCTATTTTTAGCCTCATTAGGAGATATTTTAGCTTTCTGAAAAAGTTGTCAGAATATAGTCGTGTTCATAGTCAATAGGCAAGTTTTTCATAATGCAGTTCACTCAGATTGAATTCAAGACCAAATCGGTCTTAATTCATGATTTCATCAAAATGACCGAGACAAATTTGAACTAGGTTCATCCAAAATTTGACTTAAATGCTTCAGATATTGATCAGATCACACTTCAAAAACCTCAAGGAATTTGGGTTGCTAGAAGCGGCTTCTCTTCCCATCACAGCGCAGTGTATAGAGTTTGTTATGGCTTGTGTAAAGCATTACAGCTCTACTACACAAGAAATTCAATCAGTAGATGGGCGAATGATATGCAGTCTCAAGCTCAAGGACTTCAAGAAATGTTTCGATATTCCTCCAAATCCGAATAATTTGGTCATTTCTATGGATAGGTGCAAGAAGGCGTTCAATGTTGATAAGATAAAGTGTTATGGAAGAATGGCAGAGAGATGGCTCAAACAGAAAAGGACTAGTTTTCCAAAGAATGTGGGTCGCGGAGAGTACAAAGATCAATATGTGGTTATGATCACCCTTATTAACTGTGTCACCAGTCAAGCAGATGCCCACAAATTTCAGCCTTGGATGTATTACGTCATGGCTTAGATCATCAACAGAGATGAGCACTATGACTGGGCATCTTTGATTAGCGATGTTGTCGACAAACAATTGACTAACTTCTTGGTTGCTCACGAGTTTCACATGTGTTCATACCTTGTGTATCTTGTTGCTTTCCAAGGCCAGTTTAGAGGATTGAATACTAAGGGGATTCTAAGTGTACAAAAGGTTCATTAGTACTACTAACAGCTTGGGTTCACACAATCTAACCAACACTTCAAGCGAGTGTAGGAGGCTTTCTTAATGTACATCGTGAGAAATCTTGATCGAGACTTGTACGTGTGTATTTCAGCAAAAGCTAAGCCAACAATGGTTGAATGGGCGGATTGGTTCATCCAGTTCCCTACATTCACCTACATCTGCGTGTATGGCTACTCAGGTCACCTTTCCATGTTGCTTTGTTATCCTTCAGATAAGGTGGTTTTCATGGAATTTCTACGGCAGTTGTACATGGTCCACTCCTATTTGCACAACAAACACAAGTCGGCTACTAATTTTCCATTACAGATGGGAATTCGCAGGTGCAAGACAATAGTTGACGCCCAAGGCCATGAGTAATGAGATGGAGAGACTTAATCTTAAGTATCTCATCAAGAGACGCTCATATGACCCTTGGGGTCACTTTTCAACATGCCTTGGTGGTCGTTCTTCACACAAGCCTTCTATGGAAGACTATTGGTACAACTATGAGGATGAGTTTGAGGTGCGGAGATGCAGCTATAGCAGTTTCACCCTCTCACAGATTTTTGATTACATGTCAAAGGATGTGGGAGGGTTATCTGAAGATGATGGGAATGTTATACTTCCTCAATTCTTTCAGGATCAAGTTGACACACAGCCTCTCCCAGCAGTTAATTGGTACGCCAAAGAGTGCACATCTGTAAATGAAATAACAAGCAAAGTTGTTAGAAATAACATGTTTTACTTGGATAGCAAAAGGATGAGAAAGGCAGTCATGCCAAACATAGAGCCACCTCTGGTAGTCACTTCACTGCCTTCCACATCAAAACCAAAGCCTAGACAGAAGACATGGAGTAATCCTCCTAAAGGAAGTAGGTCATTAGGAAATACAAAGGGAAAAGCACCAGTTGTTGATTTGGACCAACAAGAGCATCATATGGAGACAATCACAAACATGGTTGAGAACATGCCAAAAGTAGAGGTAGAACCTCCCATGCCATCACCAATGCCATTGCAGTCTCTGGTTCACATTGATTTGGACTCACCACCACGTAGCAGTGCTTCTACACATATTCACTCATCAGAAGTTCCTAAGACAAGCACTGATCCTTCTAGTGAGATTAGTCAAGACTTGTCTTGGCTTGAGAATCAACTAGGTAGGAAGAGGAGGCAGCCATCCCATCAGCTAGATTTCCCAGATTTTGATCATGTTTATCAGGATGCACCAGATAAGAAGATCAAGAAGCAGATTCATGTTGAAGGAACGCTAATAAGGAGATCATCATTGAGATCATTGAGCCACTAGAGGATAAAAGCTTGAATGAGGTAGAAGTTGATGACTTCACCTTAATAAAGGTCAACCTTGGCAAAAACACACACCAAGCGGAGGTGTGTCTCCCTGGAGTTGCAATGGAAAGCATAAGGGAGAGAGTAATAAAAGACGGTGAAGATAAAGCAGCCCTCAAGGCTAAGAACTAGCAGCTTCACCAGTACATCTCCAACCTTATGCACAACACTGAGAATGTCACTGCCTTGCTCCCACAGATGTTAGAGTTGCCAGCAAAACAAAATCAGCTAAGTCAGCTAGTTGTTTATGAGAAACACCTGAAGGACTAGGAAGAGGAGTTCGTCACAAGGGTCGCTTCATACTTTCAGAATTGTACCAATTGAGGTACAACGCCCACGAATTTCGTCTACAGATTCAGGAGTCAAAGTGAGACTTGTCAATGGACAAGCCACATAATGAGATCATGATCTCTCACCTGAGGACGGCATATGACTCGGTCACTAAAGAAGAGGATAAGGAAGCAATCGTTGCTTGGAGAGAATAATTAATCTTCAAGGTAAAGATACATGAAACAATTTCTTCAAAGTTGGTCGAAAGTAGAGAGAAGGTGACAAGTGCTATCAAGTTCATGAGAACTTTCATGTCACAAGTTCCTTGCTAGTATTAGATGAGGATGGTGGATATCTTGAGCTCATTGATGTACAGTCAGAGATTTAGACGATCATTCATGGTATTTTCAATGGTGATATAGTTGGTTGTAAGTTGGATCAACTTACAGTCATGTCAGCATTATTTGATGATGCAGACAAGAATAGAAGAGAATTGTAGAGTCATATCATTAACAGTGAAGAGATCTTAAGGAGACACCAAGTACTTCAGAGGAGTATCAATGCTCCAAATGGTGATGCTATCAACAACCTCGTGGAGGGGTTAATTGCTCGAGATCACAGCTAGTGAACTACAGATCAAGATGTCCCACCTTTTCAAGATAGACATTAGACACAAGAGTTAAACTTGACACCTCTTACCAAGTTAACTCGTTGTCCCACATATCATGGCATGTCCATTTTGGAATCATCTATGTACAGTTGGAGTTCTCATTTAGTTTTCAATTTCAGTTAACTGATATTAGTTGTCAGTTAACTCTCATATCAATAAGGACTTGCGTGTTGCACAGTCCAATTAGTTTGGTTCAGAATTAGTTAACTAAGGTATTTTTTCCAATTAATTGTTAAGTTGCATACATGTAGACTTAAGAATAAATCTTGTGTACTTACAAGACTTATGTTACCTCAAGGAGATTTTAGGTTTCCCTACTCCTCCGAGCTTCTATAAATAAGAGCACCCTTGCTCATTTGTACTTTAACTTTTGCTGCAATAACAAATTGTTGTGCCCACCTTGCCGTGCAATATTGTTATTTTGTATCTATTCACTTAGTTAAATGTGATGCTAGTTTGATTGTTCATTGTGTGTGTGTCTCGTTATGCAATTTGGTGTCCCAGTTATTATTCTTGTTGTGATTAATAAACTTTGTTTCATATCTACACCTCAAATAGGAATTTCTCCTCCTTGGGAATTTAGAAGTAGAGTTTATCGTTTGATGTTGTGATTAACAGTTTTTCTTTCATATCTACACCTCGGATAGAGGTTCCTCCTCGGGAATTTAGAAAGAAGGATTGTCGTTTAAGTGTTGTTTCCAATAAGCTTGTTTCATATCTACACCTCGAACAGGGGTTCCTCCTCCTTGGGAATTTAGAAATAAAGTTTATCGTTTGATGTTGTTACCAATGACCTTCATATCAGCCTACACCTCGGATAGGGGTTCCTTCTCCTTGGGAATCCTAATATAAAGATTATCGTCAAATACTTCCTGCTCCTAAGTCCTCATGATTTGTTTCTCTTTAGGAAAAAAGATAGTTTAGCATTAGCCTAGTTGTAGTTAAGAATCTACAAAACCAAAGAAAAACCTTAGCTGCAATGTATTGGTTTTCTTAACTTTGTGCCTCTTTCAGTTGAGTAAAAAAGATAGGATTTAGAATAATTTACTTTTTCACGCACATCAGCAAAAGAGGGAGCTTCCCCTCCTAATTTGAAGAGCAATTCAACTGTGCATAGCTATTTTTTGCCAATACACTCCAGAGGTGCGAATTGTAATGCCAACATGCTCAAAATCAACAGAAGTTGTATGCAAACAAGAGGACAAAGAGAGTCTTTGATGTTGGGGATTTGGTTGTCATTAGGTTGTAGCCATATAAACAGAGTTCTTTGAAAAGGAATGGAGCAAAAAAACTCAAGCCTAGGTTTTATGGGTCGTACAGAATTACCAGGAGGGTAGGTGAGGTAGCTTATGAGTTGGAGCTTCCACCCAATAGCAAAATACATAATGTTTTCCATGTTTCTTGTCTTAAAAAGGTTGTGGGATAGCAAGTAATAGTTTCATCGGACCTACCACCTTTAGATGATGAAGGATTTTGATTCTTGAAGAGGTACTAAAAACAAGGGACAAAAAGCTAAGGAATAGGGACATAACAGAGCAGTTAATCAAATGGAAAGGCTTGCCTATTAAAGATGCAACTTGGGAAGGACCAAAGATTCTTGACTATCCAAACCTCCATTGCTTGAAGACAACCAATATTTGGGAGGGGGGACTTGTCATGCCCCCTTTCTAAAATTAGAACTGACTATTTTTAGTAAGTCTGATCATCCAAAAATAGTAAATCAAGGTCTGTCGGATTAATCGGGAAATATTTTATTTATGGTTTATTATTAAAATTAAAATTAAAATATCATTATGTCAAGGTGCGCATGGGATTTGGAGGTTTCCAAGATTTCTATTACTTTCCTTTTTGAGACTCAATTACTTGCAATAAAATCAACACATTTTCTAGAAAGTTCACTGAAGGATTTTTACAACGAAAAAAGGCAATTACTAATTGCAAGTTCCAAGATACTTTCCTTCTTAGTGTGGGAGTCTCTTGGGTGCCCAAATTTGTCTTGGAATGATTTTGAATTTAACTATTAATTGGGTTTCATTTTTTAAAATTATCACAGATTATTGTTGTTGATGCATTTGTTGTTCTTCAGAGGTTGTCAAACCTATGGAGAGGGAGGCTCAAGAACGAGATGTTTAAGGTTTTCTAGATGAACTACGGACGGGAATCAGAGGTTCATCATAATGTAATCTCAATCAGAGGTTACGATAGTGTGGATCTGAGTTATTTTATTTTATTTCCAGAAGTTGGGTGTTGCGAGATAGTTGCAGTTTGAATAGTTTGGGTTGTTTGCTTTTATGAGTTGTGTAAACCATTGGCAAACTTGGAGGTTGTGGTTTTGTTGTTGTTGGACTATATTTTCATGTTTTTTGTTGTAGAATACTTTGGTGTAAGTTTAGAGAGTTGGTGTGAAGTTTTCTATAGTTTTAGTGTGTGTTTGAGTTTCCAGTTTGAAGATTTATTGATGTAATTTGCAGCAAATGTTAATTGTTGTTACCTGATGTAATTAGCAACAAAAATGATGTTAAACCATGTCAAAATTTGAAATGAAACATTCTACATTAGTTGCATAATGTTCAGTTTCAATTTGTAGTGTTTTAATGAAAAATTCATTCTCCCCGATTTGAACAATTTTAAGTTTGATAGAAATTAAGAAATTTCATATTTGTATTTACATTTTATTGTGGGATATTACAATAGATATATGCTTTAGTCAAAGTCTTAGACTCATCGAGCCCATCCAAGTCCTGAGCCTTTTTAGGCCTAAACCTTTTTCTTGACATATAATTCTTTTGGATAATTTGTTCACAATCCCTTAATAAGTTCACCTAGATTTGACATGATTTCAAATGGAAATTCTTTTTAGCATTTGGAAAAACAAAAGTTCTACTATTTTCTCTAGTTGTTCTTTTTATATTCACTTCTCACTATATGCTAGGGCTAGATCTCTTCTAGTATTTTCATGGAGATTTAGGTGCAAGCAAACACAGTTACACTTGAAGTGGCTTATTTACAAGTGCTTTTGGATCATTGGGGTACATTTACCAAAGTGCCAACAACTTTGCCCTCTAGCTAGGGTCACTCTCGTCCTATGGATGTCAACATGGACATAATCAAAACATTTATAGTGGACATGACTCAATCACATGCTTCCCACCCCACTCCAAGAAAAACAAAGGATTAAAATGCCCTCTTGGTTGGTCTCAACCATCCTGCCCACACAACCTCTTCTAAGCCTCATGATTGTAGGGCCTCTAAATCACTGGATTCTAGAATTTTTTCTTATCTTTACTTTGGCCATCTCTCTTATTTGTGACACAACTTTTTCCTGAAGAAGAAATGAAGAGGGTGTGATTACTAGCTAAGAGCTTATTATGATAATCTAGACCCTTTCGATATTTCGAGAAAACCAGATAACTTTGATTCCTTCTCACTAGTAGCTTAGCTCTTGCCATTTAGTGGCCTTATCTTATGTCTCGTTAAACTTGTCCATTAAGGATTTGCTTTATTTGAACTTTGGACTGTGACTTTTTCCACTTGTCTTTCTTCGTGAATATATGTAATATTAATTTCTTTCTTTAAAGTAATATAAGGCACTTATTCATTAAAAAACAAAATAATAAAAAGTTTTGAGACCTCATGCAACCCAAAAAAAAATGAAACAAGAACACAAGTTTTTCAACTAAGAACTTTAATACAAAATAGTCTTATTCATTTACAAATATAAGTAAGCAAAACTGGATAGTTCTGTTATTAAAAATTAATTTTCAGACACCATATTTACCAGATAGGTCTTTTTATTTACTCTCCAAAAACATGCAGATGTGAGCTTATATGTGCCTCTAATGTATGTTCCCTTCGTTTCTCCTTCATTTAAAATAATCCTTGTTCAACGTAATCATGAAAAGATGCTTCAAATCAATCCAAAGACGGTCACAATAAATGAATGTAAGGGAACTTGAAAAGACTAGCGATGAGTTAAAAAGTTGAAAATTTGGCAAATGTTAGTTACTTACATTCCAGTTTGAATTGGTCTAAGATCCTAGGTCGACAAATGTGTCAAAAATTACATAGTTAACCAAAGATAATATATCCTCCGTGAACAATGGAAATACATCGGATGAATGCCTATTTCATACAAAATTAAATGGTGTGGATTGTTTACTCCATTTTTAATTCAACCAAACTAGGTGGTACCCTGTGATTTTTTCAGCTTATGCCATTTTGATCCATATGTGCCACAAAACAGCCAAATTCGTCTCACTTGTTTCTTTGAAAGGGATGTTTTCTCCATTAACTGGTACCAAGTGTTTGAGGAATAAGACAGCAATTTGCACTCTTAAACCGCGTTTTACTATGATTATCCCTGATAAACTATCTGTTGCCAAGGACGGGAACATGTTTAGAGCCAAGCCTTTCCATAGTTATCCATATGTAATGTCTATGAGTTTCTCAGATACATCATCACTGGCAATTAAATAGTTAATTTTCTGTTAGGTCAAGTCCTTAGTGGCATTCATGGAAATTTTGAATTGGGTTCTCATCAAATTCTTTTATTTTTTCAAAAAGCTATTTGAACCAGTGTTTAACAGCATCAAGACTCTCAGCAAGGTAGATATCATCCACATTGACTACTTTTTCTTCAGTGTAGCAATCTGCACAAGAAGCATATTGCCATATTTTGAAAGGAGGGGAAATGGTAAGAGAAAAAGATAATAAAAATAGTTCAATTTGAGAGGACCGATGAAAATTGGTTGATTATTACAAGATCCCAATTCCCCTGGACTATAAAACAGCAGGAAGATTCGATGCATGTCAGCTTACACACAACTGTAAGCTGAATTTTTATTCTCATACTCCAATAGTTCAATTTGAGAGAACCGATGAAATTTGGTTGATTATTACAAGATCCCAATTCCCCTGGCCTATAAGACAACATGAATATCCAATCACAATGCATGTCATCTTACACACAACTGAAGGCATATAGGAAGCATGGGAGACCCAGGGCAGAAATTACAGGAAAATACAACCCAGACTTTTCGTACAATAGAAGACAATATGCAACACATGCATTAGTGACTATTACGAAAAATGTAAGAGAAACTTTTTGAACATATGCTGTCATTGATGTGAAAAGAACTCATTGATGTCAAAGGAGTGATGTCAGCAGATCCGTGAGAATTAAATGTAATCACTCATGTCATGTCAGAGCTCTTGAGATCAAGAAAAACTGTGATCAGTTGCAGAATGTTAATGTTATCTTTACTGTGAAGAAAGCTACCTGTAGAATGCTTGAAATATTATATTGTGTCTATTCCAGCTGTTGGAGGTAGTCTGGAAGTGTTTGTGGTAGTATTCTGTGGTTTGCTACTCATGCAGTCATAGTATTTTCCTCTGCATTCTACCACAGTTGAATGCTATGGCTTGTGGTTTGGACCCAAAATAAAGTTACTCATGGTGTACCAGATTCCAGAGTTTCAGAGGGTGAGCTTCAGCAGATAGAAAGTTAGAAGTGACAGAGTGTTATCTGTGTTGGCTGGTTGACTGTAAATAATGTCTAAGAGTGTGCGCCAAAGAAGGGAAGCATGTGCCAGCTGGAGGAAGAGTGAAGATAAAATAGGACCAGTTTAAGATCTCTGAAGGATGCACATAACATAATCTAACACTAGCAGTAACGCATTTGATTTTGGTCCGAGCCGACTACACATTTCATATCAATTTGAATTAAGGTCTACCCTTAGCCGACATGGCTAATTGCGGATGGTGTTGAGAAGTTCCTAGCCGACATGGCTAATTGCAGATGGTGTTAAGAAGTTCTTATTAGCCAACACAAGATATTGTTAATATATTGGAATGTATATATTTATGACTAGGATTCATTCAATGTACGTAGCATGAATGTGTGTGTGTCGTAGGAATGCTATATAATTAGGGCTTCAATGCGAATATCAGTGTGATGTAATGTGAGTTGCCTTCCAATCATTGTGCGCCATTATCAGAAGATCATATGCTGTGTGGGAGAGTTACTGAAGGTAGATTAGATCAAATGCAAGCTGTGTTATCAGTCTTGAAATTCCACAAATCATATCTCTGTAATCTGATAGGACTGGTGTCTTACCTATTGAGTTGGTGCTTAGATCTTTGTGTTGGGAATTGGTGTCTCCAATAGGTTGGTGCCTGCAAATGCAATTGGGGATTGGTGTCTCTAGTAAGTTGGTGCCTACTTCATGATTGTAAGTGATTCATTATTTTTGTTAGGCTGGATTTGGAGAGTAGCTCCAAGCAGCTCTTCTCCCGGTGGTTTTTCCCATTCTGGGTTTCCACGTATATCTGGTGTTCTTTGTATGGCTGTGTGCATCTGTGTTGCTTAATGGTTAAAGAAATTAATACTTGCTGCTTTGATGTTTTGAGGTTCATGTTTGGAGAAGTTACTAATGGTAATTAATGTTGAATTAAAGAGTTTTTGCATATACTGATTCACCACCACTCCCTCAATATATTGTATGCCCTTCAAAACTAAAAGCCATCTCATAATCATGATTAAATAAATATAACTCAAATTTTACTTGGAATTTTATATCATAAACACCTGACAAATTTTCAAATCTAAATAGGTGGAAATTTCATTAGAAAAGCTTGGAACAGCTCAACCAGTACACTAAATTTCGCTCCACACATTGAAGGGATTGGTCCATTTGTTGGCATATTTTGCCCTATTATCCCAAACCAAACCGGTATGTGATCTTATGCATACCTGGAATGTATTCTACTCACCTTCTTTATGCATGGCAGACTTCCCCTAATGAGACTCAAGCTGATCCAACTTTTCATCACCTATAATGAATTGATATAAATGAAATTAAATATGGAGATGAGAAAAATATATACAAGAGCATTTGAAGAGAGGACTAGGGATCTCTAAACGATAATGATTGACAGATTAGCAGATGAAAACATCAAGATTACTATGGAACAGTATATATGCTCTATTTCCAATTATCATATTTACCTAGAGATTCAAATCACAGTAGGTAAGTAAAAGAATGAGAATACAGCTATATTATATATAAATGTAATCATCAGAAATAGTCGGTACAGGGATGCGGACTGGTCATGGTCCACATTCCTTTAACGAAGTTTCCTGGTAACCATGAAAATCAAATCTTCACACCATATCAAATAAGTGTGGTTATGCATCCCTGTTTGTCAATTACAACTAACTACTAGCTTAGTTGGCTCCCCCACCTTATATCATTATGCTTTGCATGTAGCTACCAAACATTGACATCCAAGTTGGTGTTCCTTTGAAATAGGTGTTTACTGTTTTCCCATCAGCTGACAATAAGTGTCCTACAAGATGCTCAAAATGTTTTTGCGCTTTTCCTGGGATTCCATATTATTGTCCCTGAAAAAACATTTGTGGCTGATGGAGGGGGGGATGTGTTCACATCCAAACCTTTCTCAGCTTTTTGTCTCTGCTATGTTATGGGTTTGTAAGATGTCCTTGCAGATCATTGAACATTCACTCTGCTTTTGGGTCAATTGCTTAGTGCCATGCGTGGAAACTTGAATAACTAAAAGTGTGGTCATATTAAATTCTTCTGTGAAATATTCATGAAATCATTGAATCAGTTTCCAACAACATCAGGACTATAGGTAAAAGTAGCAATTAAAGTCATTTGCAATCATGATTTTATCATCAGAAAATAAAAATGCGTTGGAAGCATATTGAATTGCTCAGAAGAATGGATGCCAACGGAAATGATGACAAAACAAAAGATGAAAATCTAATTTGAATAAAATCAATGAAGTATGACTGAACTGACAACGTCATAACTTGCCCAAGCTTTTAAAACAGATGAGATTCTCAGAATTATCTTAGGAAACAATGAAGGGTTGTATTTTGTATTATATTTCAAAAAAATTGCAAATGACTTAAGTATTACAGAGCTAGCAGACAAACACTAGAAAACATAAGAAAACATGACCCACATTTTTTACACACATAAAGTAAATAAAAAACCATATCCTAAATTACTATACAAGTACATCAACAATTATTTGGAAGATTTCCGCACATAATCACAACTCAATCCTTGGAATTTCGCATCAAACATGCTTTCATATTACAGTAGTCACAAGAAACTTTGGTTACAAGATTTTTAGGCATCTCAGCAGCTACAAAATAAGTTTCAGTCAATACATTGAGCAGATTTGACTTTGTTGGCTACATTAACTATTCTCTTGAACTGGACTAAGATGGGTAAGTAATCTCACATGTACATATATGATATTTTGATCTCTTATTAACAACACCTTATGAGCTTAATCATGAAATAGATGTTTGTCAATCCAATTATCATCGCCCAAAATGAATGGATTCTAATAATTAAATATGAAGATAAGATAAATATATGCAAGAGCATTTTAAGGGCAAGACTACAAAATGATAACAGGTACAGGACCAGTAAATGAGAGTGAGGGTTTTGGCATTTCTATATGGGTTAGCTCACATTGACAATTTTCCTCAAAATTTCTGAAGCTCACAACAAAAAGATTCCATGATGCAATGGAACTCTTTCAGAAGAATACAAATGCTCTTTTTGCTTACAAAACCGTAATCATTTTGAGTAACTAACTAGAAGAAGCGCTAAACAATTATTGTACATACTCCGTGTAAATGAAAAACTGTCTGTCAAGGCAATGAATGAGCCAAAGATATATTATTATAAAAGCTGGCATTTTCCTTAAAATCACTTCTTTATTCTCATAAAGACCACAAGGAAGCCTCCTCGGCTCACATAAAGGTTACATACGTTCCATTTCGAGTGGCGTTTTTACCGTAAGCGATAGGGCATGCAACCCACTTTGCAGCTCTTCCTGCAAGAGTTGATATACAAGTCTATGACGCTTCACAAGAGTGAGTCCTTCAAATTTGGCCGAAACAATTTTGACATTGAAATGAGTCTCTTTGGCTTGATCTTGCACTGCTGCATGACCTGCATGTTGATGTGAAACATCCTCTATCTCTAACACCATGGGCTCCAATTCTGTTTCTAATCTTTGCCTTATTCTCTCCTGTCTAGAAGTTACAGCTGACCCGACAAAACCAATCTCTTTTCCCTCAATTCCAACAGGAGGCTCTTGTTTTGCCCCATCAACAACATTAACTCCATTGGCATCCTGGTCATTGGAGTTAACATCCTTTGAACTCCCTGCCCCTTCAGCCTTCATGTAAACCTGAAGTGTCTTCTTCTGCATTAATTTGAGCATATTTAAAAACCCATTGTTGCGAGAAGGTGTCAAGCTCTGTTTAAGACCCAACCTATGTACAAAATCAGGTGAAACGCCCAGAATTTGAGCAGGAGAAGATCCAGAAAGACCCTCTACCAAAAGGGCAGCCAACCCTTTTGTCAAAACAGAGTCCGATTCTGCCTCAAAATATACTTTGTTATCATCCAGATATGCCCTGACCCACACCTGGGAAACACACCCTTCAACTTTGTTTTCCTTGGTCTGGAATTCTTTCGCCAGAGGTTTTAATCTTTTCCCATAGTGCATGAGCTGTTCATATTTTGAACGAGGTTCAGAAACCCCCTCAAACAGTTTTACAATGTCATTGAGCTTTGGGGGAAGCTGTTCGACAGCTTGAACACATGTAGTCATAAGAGCAGGGGAAATTGCAGGAATTAATAATTTTCTACAAATGGGTTTCCTAAAACATAGATTCTTCTTAGAATTGGGGGTTATTGAAGGCAGAGCATACTTGACGGATGCTCCATATGATATCCTTAATGATGAACCTAAACAATGAGTTATTGACATTGCTTACGAACAGAGAGGATTCAGCCTTAAAAAGGAAAGCTATAATACTAACCTTGGCTGCGAGTGTCCTGAATTTCTTGATACGAAAGAGGCTTATGATTACAAACAGAATCCGGTTCAGAGGAATCACCGCCAGGAGTTCAATAGTTTTGGGTTCTCGCCATCGCCCAACAATTGCCTCAGATATTTACTTCCATAAGCAATCCTAACGAAATTCAAGTTATGGGAATTTTATAAGATGAGAATACCGACGTTTGAAGCGAAAGACAAATGTAAGAATCTTGTGAATGATTTCTGCCGCATAAGGGTGTGGTTTCATGGGTTGGTGTGGCGTTCTGTTATCTTATTTATGGTTAGAATAGCCCCTCAGTGACCAGGGGTTATGCTATCTTGTTTATAGGTAGATTAGCCCCTGATTGACCAGGGATTAGGTATGCTATCTTACTTATAGTTGGATTAGCAACTGGTTTTATGCAAATGTCAGCTCGGAATACCTTTAATTTTAGAGCAATCTAAACTCTCTTAATAATAATTTATAAAATATAAAGAAGATAAAGTATGTTTAGGTAAAAGTTGTATGCTTTTTTTTGTCTTATGTGTTTTAATATAAATATATTATTCAATATTTATTTTATTTTATTTTGAAGTCTTCATTTATCAATTTATTTTAGTTTTTAATAGTATGGATCAATATTTATTGTAGTCATTTTTACATCTTGGATTAGATTAGAATTGTGGATGGATATGTCCCTTAAATAGAACCACATATATGACCTTGTTCTAATTCAACCACATATTCTTGCCTTTTGAGTCAACCCTAATCATTATACGTCAACTTGTACATCGAATATCTTGAACAGAGTACCTAAGATTTTGTACTTAAGGACAATCCCTAGGACATTAGTGATGAATGGGAAGATATCATCGAAACATACTAAAAGGCATCATTTAGACTTTTGCATCAACACCATATCACTACATCAAATATTACGCTTTTATATAAGCAATTCACATTCGTGTCTTCGATCATTGTAAATCAACAAAGAGATTTGGCTCGTTATTAAGGAAAGTGCATGCTTACCTCTACACACTATAAACCTCCAAGGTACTTTTCGACACCCCATTTGTCTCATATACAAATATAGTCAAAGGTGAACAAAATTTGAAGAGTGTTTCAATAGAGAATAGATAGGTATAAGGAAAATTTGTCCACAAACTAAAGCACATGCACAACCTAGTCCCAAGCACCCCAAATTCATCATAGTTTGGCAAATGTAGATACAATCATAAAATTTTGATTTTGATAATCAATTACTATGTAAAGAAAAAAATTCAATATCAATAACCTTAAAATAGCATAAAGCTAAGCATATTCTAACTCTCTTTTGAATTTACCTTCCTAACTACTTATGCTATTTAGCCATTTGATTGTTTTATTATTAATTAGTTCATTTATTATTATATAATGTATTTAATTTCCCTACACTTTGGTGAACCACAATTTCAAACCCAATTTACCCCTTGCTCTAGGGCTCTCCTTTTTTTTCATTTTTTGATTCTCAAATCTAAATTTTCTAATTATGTTCATCTTTTTTTTATCAAATATTAAACTTTCATACCTTAATTGTTTTTTCCTCCTCATTTGATTAATCATATATTAGTGTTGTATCCCCAAGTTGTTTTAGGAGAGGAAATATTTATGTGAGGCAAAGGTGTCCAAAGACCAAAGGGTGGATGCAACCTAGTCTTGAGAAGACCTGAATTCATAATTTAGATTCATCATAGTCTGACAAGTACAAATACAATTTTAGTTCACCCTAATTTTAATCATCAATCATGATATGCAATAAGATCATCATCAACCACCATGAAATGGCACATAGCTATTCACATTATAACTCTCTTTTACACTAACCATCTTATCTCTTTATTTAATCTAGCTTTAATTATGTATTTGATTGTTTCTTCATTAATTAACTCTTTTATAGTGTAGTCTGGGCAAGGGGATCATGTTGATGTGTTTCTTACACACACAACAACATGTAGATAAAATCTTGTTATTTGAACAATATAACCTTTCTATCTTGAAAGAACCACCAAATCTGGTTAGGAATTTTGTTATATGAAGGCTTGAAAATGCTAGGTCTTGACATACTAGATTCACTCAAGGTTCATTGTGTAATTGTTGTTTTCACATAGGAGCTTGTTGGTATTCAAGATTTCTCTTGATGGATATAAAGTGATGTAATAATCCTAATAAACCATGCTTGCATCACTTTCTTACTTTAATTCATTTTAACCTTTTCAAAATAAACTCTAAAATATTAGGGAAAGAAGAAATATAGCCTAAGAAATTAATTTCTTCCAGGTATTACCCACACATATACTGAGAAATAAGCAGGCTAAAGCATAATTATTTTGTATTCCACCATATTTATTTATAGCTACATACAAAATAATGCAAGAGTTTAAATAAATAGTATCGTTCACCACTAAGATAGCTTCAAAATGCACCCAAAGATGATGCAACAAATTAATTATTTCAATATGAAAGGACAACTTGCAGTCACACAAAGTATATGATTTGAAATGATCTTTACTTGCTTTAGTATTACCAATCTCTATAGTAAATAGAAGTTTTTATACTGGAATTGAAAGAAAACATGAAGTAAAGAAGTAAATTGGTGATTCCAATTTAAGCTCTACTGTCTCAACAAATTTTGATCCTTAAAAGAAAACAACTCACTGCTTTTTATAGAACACAAGATAGGAGTTTGTTACAAAAGGCACATGACTAGAGAGAAATAAGATAATTAAAAAAGGCACATGACATAAAAACATTTGTTGCATGTATAGGAGATGCAAGCGGATAATTTCTGAGAAAATGATCAAAGTTATGTTTCTATTGCTTTGATCCTTACTAAACTCCTTGATTCCCAAAGATATTGGATAATAAAGGTGTTTGAGTTCCTTTAGTCTTCAAAAATACAAAATTCAATTTGCTAGTGGCAATCTTCAAAATTCTCGAATTTGAATACATTATTTCCTTTATCATGAAAAATAACAGCTACCAACACCTGAGCCCGCTATTGCTCTGGGAAAAACATCCACTACTGCATTGAAGAAAATACACCACATGCTTCCTTATCCTTTGAAATGATTGGTCAAATTTACATTTCATCTTTGTTCTTTGTCTTATATGCCTCTTCCCATGTAACATTTGAATATGTTTTCTCATTTCCATCAGGAAAAAAGTTGGTTGCCAAATCCACATAGTCCAACTTTCAGTATCCACCACCTTTCATAAACCTACACTCAGCATTAAACACCTAAAAGATTATATCATATCCAAAGTATGATATTCATATTGATCTATGAAAAACATTACTAATTAACTCATTTATCCTTGATCTAGTATTTCATAGAATCATTTTTATACCCCTTCTCTAATTTATTTGAAACATTCTCTTAACATTTTCAAAAAAAATTATTGTTATGGACTTTCAAAAAAAATCAGGGTTACAAAATTCCTAGAAATCTCCAATCGTCCAATTCCAGAGCGATCTATTTACCTGCTACCTTATTTTCCATTCCTCACTTTAAATTTATCAAGGTGTTAATCATTTTTATTAATCATTTATCCTTAGATTGAGGCTTTTCCTTTTTCATGAAAATATTTTTTTTTTGTTTTCATGCTTTGATAACCAAGATGATAATTGTGTACCACATATCTGGTTTAAAAGTTCCAAAATTTCCAATTTCTGTTTATTTCATCTTTAAACTTATTTCAGGTTCACCTTTCCTTACCTATGCACTTCATTAGAACTTTTCAAGCCAAAACTATCAGACTATGACATGGGAAATATTACAAATGGGCTCTATAAGACTTTATTTCCCTGAAATAAATATTTTTCAAACTCTCACCAATTTTGAGCATTCTCAAGGGTATCTCCACCATACGCTCAAGATTTGGCATCCCATGCTAGCAGATGATATGATATATTAAAAACGGGTCCCTGTGTTATTTTAAGCAATAATGGGGTGTGTTGTGAGACCACACAACAAGTCCAATGAAATATTGTCCTACCTAGGATCCAACACTCAAAACTAGTACAAGCATACTCGTGAAAAAAATAAACAATAACTAACATGTATCAACTTATTCATTCTACCTTATTAGGATTACAAGATGTGTACATGCGCTTATAGATTTCACCATTAAGTAGTAAATACAAGACTAGTTTTTTTCTCTACCTCTTAACTTCCCTTTATTCTAATGGCTCCCTATCTCAAGAGACTTCAACAACCATCCTCTAGTTGCCTCCCATCTATGACCAAATTCTAACATTTTCTTCATCAACTATCCTTGACTTGATCACCTTTCTATAAAACTAATTTCCCCAAGATATAGGAATTCAACAAAAACATAAAACAAGAGTAGGAATGGTGTCACCTTCTAGTTTCTCAATAACTATCATTGAACCAAAGAGGAAGACTTGCTGCTAACAAAAATATCCATGTAGAATCTATGTTACAAGAATGAAGTCCAAGAAACCAAGAAAATGGCTAAGAAAATAAAATAACATTATAGCCCATATAAATCATTTTTCAACAAAAAGAAATAATTTTCCACCTTGATGAAGTAAAACCTAAATAATGCTTAAATGATAAAAGAAACTTCATGACCCAATAATAAATAACAATAGATGAAGGAGTTCATCCAAATTAACTTGAATTAATTAATATCCATTATCATTACATGTTAGCAATGAACTTAGCCACATTAATAATTTTTGGCCATCAGTTGTCACCATTTGATTTATTGCTCATTCGTTTTTTCACCTTTTCAATGTAATGATAATTGCTCCAATTACACCCTCACCTTGTTTTGATTAAGATAAAGATAGGAAGGGGTCGTACTCATTACAAAAGAACCATTGAGGAAACAAGGGGGATCTCATGAGTGTAACATATATATCCATACAACATAGTAAAAACTTAGGTTTTTAACTTGGAAGTGAAAAAATTCAATTCCTTAACAAATAGGGATGTCAAAAAAAAAAAAATTCTAAAATCTTTTATTACACTTTGTATAATTGAAAACATAAAACATTTCCCATTCAATATGACATAACTTTTTTAATTTGCATTTAAGAGATACATCTTTCCACTTTCAATTTCATATATGAATTGAAATCAAGTAAATAAAGTTACAGTTTACAAATAAGTTCAAGGTCAAGATTTTCATATAATTTGGATTGATCTTTTGTTTCACAAGCCTCAGTGTGTCGTCTACAAGAGGGAGAGCATCACCCAAGCGCTTTACCTCTAGCCATAGATCAGAGGTCCCTCATACACCTTCCAATTGGAAGTGGCCCTACCCTTCAACGAAGATTTTAGACTAAGGAATCCCTAGTATGCCATCTGAGTCTCTAGTGTTGTGTCCTACATAACCAATATGGTCATAAAACTATATACTTCTCTAATTATGACACTACTGACTAGTTATGCAATTCTGGAGCACAATTAACTAACAAGTGCAAGCAGAGACTTTTGCACCACTTTGGCCAAAGTTTGAATTAAATTCAACCACTTGCTTAAAAAGTGGAGTTGTATGTTCACCCACATCTAACTCGACTTGGAAACCTATAATGACTTATAGTTAACTCAAGCTTATTTTTTGACCAAATAGTTTGACTTTTTATATAAATCTTGTTCATATAATGATGACTCACTAAGTCAATACATGATTGAGTTGGTTAATTTCTCTGACTTTGAACACCCATGTTATATTCTTGTGACATCTTGGGTCTTGGCTACTGCCACTTGTTCAAATCCTTACTATTAACCGGGAAAGTGACTACTCTCCTATTTATAAGCACATTAGTTAAACATGACAATAAAATGTCATCAACTCGACCTTCCTAGTCTCATTCTAAAATATTAACAATATGGGTGAAGCCACAATAGTGGTTTACAATTCAAGTGAGGAAGGAAAACTCATAAAAAATGACCCCAAGGCAAAAAAATGTGATTTTGGGGGTTCGTACAATCCTACTGGTCCAACTGAACCCATAAGGGGTTTGCTCGAACCAAGGTTCGAGCGAACCTCTTTGAATCTTGGCCACCAAAAACAAAAAAAATGCATTGGAAATGGGTTCATACGAACCCCCCTTAACCCTCATCCCCCCTAAGACACAAAAAAAAACCTAAATTTTGGCACTTCGGAGCTCAGGTTGAGGATGAAAATGGAGGAATCTTCACAAACCCAACTGGAATCAGGTAGTGCTCAGAACGAGCTATCCAACGAATATAATTTTAATATGTTTTAGTTTTATTATGTATTTGTTTTTTTAGTTTTATTAAACATAGGGTTTTCATCGAAAATGAAGGTCTATGTTCTAGACATGTGGGAAAATAGCAGATTATCAAAAAGAAAATTGAAAAATATGTGTGCACCAGATATTGAATTCCTTGATCCAACAATTTTTTATTTTTTTTCTATATATACAAAAAAGGTTACGCGTTATACAGTCACGCTATGTCTGAATTGTAATTGGTTTGACTTTGAAACTTAATTAAAGAAAAAATATTTAATAAAAAACTATCTAACCAAGTGGAAGCACTAGATATCGGAGTTACAAATCTAAATTCGAAAGAATTAGAATTTTATCCTTCATGGAAAAAAAGTTATGTGTTATACGATGTGCGTCACTTTTTTAAAATATTGTTTTCTGAAAAAAACCCAGTATTCATGGGAGATGGAAAAAAGAGTGCAATCTGATTCCAAAAATTTTGAAAAAAATATTTTTAGAATCTACAGACAAAATGTGATGAGACTCTAGTTTGCATCATCTTCAAATTTCTCACGGTTTAGCCACTATAGGTGTCCGAATGTGAAGATTTAATTAAAAATAATAATTTCAGTGTCCAGTTTGGCCAAAAATTGTAAACCACTATTGTGGGATCACCCATATGTCTACTAAAAACAATAATAATATATTTGACTTTTATTGAAGATTAATTTATCATAATACATATTTAAATTTTTTGAGTTTAAACATATAGCTTTTTTCACAAGGAATGCCATATTTAAATTTTGTTATTCACGATAATATTATTGTTTAAAATTTTCACAAGAATAACTAACTTACAATATTGAATATTCATTAATAATTTGACTTAATACACTGTCCAAACTTGGACAACTCAACTCAAAGAATAACCATCCAATCTCATTATTCCTCAATCATTTAACAAGTTCATTCTTTATACAAATTCAAGAACAAATTGCATAATATGTGTGTATATACATTTGTGATCATATATTTGTCTCTCAATGAGAGCATATATACTTACATATATGAATATTAATATGATTAACCCAGTTAAAACTATAAGTTCTTATTGAGTCATATATGAATATTAATGTGATTAACCCACTTAAAACTATAAGTTCTTATTGAGTCAAATAACTTTAAAACTCAAATTCAAAAATCATTTAACTATTTTATTCTTATTTTCTACCTCTAACAATAAGTTCACTGTGATTAATTAAGTCTTTAATACTCATGTATTATTTCTCTTCAAGAAAAACTAGAATTTGTTTCTTCTTTAAATAGGATAAATAATGAAACATAACTGTATGTTTGCACAGGTAAGCCAAAATAAGAATATGCATGTGTAACTACTATGCTTCTGCACTTTCAAATTCCTTCAAAAAGATCTAGTGTCGGTGTCATTCAATCTGTTCCTCGGGCTTCAGATTGTTTTCAAATGAGAATAAGTAAAGGCTTGCATGCTCCAGGGAACACCAACTTCAAAAAATCCTTTAAAAAGAATTGAATGATAATATATAAAATTTATATATTACAAATCACACAGGGACTCCATGCAGCTAGAGAGAATAGTGAAAAGATGAAAGAAAGAATGCCACCAATGGAAAACTAAGTTGATGCCTTTGTTGCCCTTCTTTTCCACTCTCTCTGAGTTTAATTATTTATGCACAACCTACTCTACAAATGAAGAATTCACAATACACAAACTAAAATGATACAATTCTATCCCCCAATGCTCACACCCAACCCCTTGTCTTTCTTCCAAAAACAAAAGACTCCCCCAAAATAAAATAAAAATAGCTAGGTTAAGTTGCCTTTCTTCCACTAGGTTGTTGGCATATTTATTCCAACCAATTTCCCTCTTTTTTATCCTTAAAGACATGGCCTCCTTAATTATGGTTTGCAAAAAAAATCAACTCAAAATTCCTTTTTGTTTTGGCACCACACTGAATTACTACCTTCTCTAAAAGCTTCGACTTATTATGCACATAAATTTAAGCATTTAAAAGATAGGTAATAGTGCATTTAAATGCAACAATAACTTAGTTTTTTGGGCCGTTGGGTTGGGTCGCCAGGATACCCCTGTTGTATAAAAAAAACAATAACTTAATTAGTTAATTAGTTAATGGCACGACTCACTTTTCTTGTGCCACAATTTAGATTTGAAATAAAGGCATATGAAAACAGTTTTAAAAGAATTAAAAGAATAATAACATAATAACATTGCCCTACTTTAGATGGGATTGGCATCTATTATCTAAGCCATCATCGCCACCTTATGTGGCTCAACATTACTAGCTTTGAGTGCAATGATAACAATTCAAACTGTCATTAATTGGCTATATTCTTGCAATAAAAAGGGTGTTTCCTATTTAGCCTTTTTAAAAGCCTTTGTTGGTGGCTAGAATGCCCCACAAAGTGGTTTTTTGGCTGCCATTCTTTTTGTAAATTCATTGCATTGATTCAATACAAATAAAAAGTGGTATTTTTAATGTAGGTATTAAAATATTAAACACATGTCATAATAAGCATGTTATATATATATATAACGATATTGATCATTATCGTATATACATACGTATATATATATTATCTATTATATATACACACATATATACATATTTTATATATATATATATATATATATTATTTTCAATTGGTATTAAATAAGAAATAATCAATCCATTATGTATTTCTCTAGTGATTGATTAATGTTAAATAATCAAATAACACTTAAGCATTTTAATTTTCTTTTAGAAAAATATTAAACAAGACTCGACAACTAGGTTAGACTTAACCTATCGATTACGTTAGACAACTCAATTTAACTTAATATTCAAATTGAATCAATGAGGTTTAAAGTTAAACTATGTGAGTGTGTGGAGACTCGGATAGCAATACATGTTATTCAAAAGTCTATTTCCCTCTCTTGGGTGATACTCTCCCTCTTTAGAGGGTAAGAAATATTCTTGTATTTCAATTAGAAAAACATTCACGTAGTTAACTGTTAAAAATTATGGCATAATCATAATGTTGATTAAATAATACATATCTATTCAAATGCAAATACATCTCACAACATACAATTTCATCATTACATTAATATCTTAATGACATCATCATGCATCAAAATTATATATATATATATATATGTATATGTATAAATCTATATATATGTATGTAATATTATTGATTTGTGTTTGTGAGTATATTTATAAAATATCAAATATTGAGTTATGTTACTTATGTGAAACAACAAGCTAATTGATAGGGAATATGGTGAATTGTTGGTGCCACATTATGAACTCAGTAACTCGTTAGAAGTATCTTAAACTTGCAAATTGATTTATAGTATAGAACATGAGCAAATATGAATCGATCAACATGGTGTTGGCACGAAAAGAGTCGACCTGCTATTCTATTTGGATGAGTATTGAGATAAGATTTTTTCCACCTTTTGGTTATCATGCTGAGTCGATTGAGTTGAGTTGAGAAGTGTCAATTCATTGGCCTTGTTTCTAGCATCTAGATGCTAGTTTTTGGGTATAAATAGAGGCACTCTTAGCTCATTTGAATATGCATCACTACACATTATCATGTATTCTCCATCCTGTTGCTTTTAATTTGCGAAGTTCTTATTTTGCTAAGAGGTATTTGTTATAAAATATTAGTGAGATGAATTTGAGAAGGAATAGTTGCAAAGCTGAGTTTAGAGTGGGCTTGGCTAGGAAACCAGTGGGTCAATTGGATTATAGAGTATAACAAGTATGAGATTCTATTCTCTTAATGTTTATCTATTTTTATGAAAGATTGAATGTCTTGATTGTATTATTTAGAAATTGCATTAGATTGCTTGAATAGGGAAAAGATCTATTTGCTTATTAGAAAGGAAAAGAATCTAGTTGTTATGATTTCCTTATGAGTGTTTGTATATACTCCATATTAAGGAGTGGATATTATCAATAGTATTATATTACTAGGATTGATGGAAGCATGAATAGATTAAACAAGTTATTTAATACAATTATATATCCTATATGGGAATTTAGTTGATGATGTTTCTATACATAGATAGTCTACACTAGATGTATATAGAACACAAAATTTATCGATGTAATGAAGTGACTTGACATTGTTAGTTTATAATGCTAGGAAACCTTGGGAATGATAAGGTTGGTAATACAACAATAGAGATGGTATGAAAGATATGATAGGATGTGATTTCATGCAAAGTACATCAATACTTGATTGATCACTTGATCATTACTTTACTTTCGAATGAAACCCTAGGTTGAGAATTACCTATTGGGTTGGGACATTTACTGATTAATGATTAGAATCAATAGGCTAAGAATAACCTACTTGGTTGGGTAGTTTATTTGATCATTGTTATTGATTGTTGAAATTATCTTGGGATTTGGGTAAACCAAGGTTGAGACTCACCTACATGATTAAGTTGATCACTTGATTTGGGAATTTCTATTTGATTGGAGCCATGGGTGGGATTACCTATTGAGTTGGAATTAATACTTGAGTGGTTGATTTACACTCTTGATGAGAAGTCATTTATTGATAAGTACTTAATCTATGATCTACATGAAGCTTATGTAGCTATACTTTAGATTATAAAGTTATTTATTATGAAGCTCTTGTAAAGATAGAGCCATGAAGAGAATAGGTTATTCCTGGGATTAGATTGTCGAGTGAAGGGGATAGCTTATGCTTGTGAATACTTAAGGAAAGTATCTTTGTGATTTGAAAAGGGAATAGGTTGTTTCTAAGGTTAAATATTACCTATGCATAGTATATGAATGGTCATAATCCAAATCAAGCTAGGGTAGTGTATGTGAATAGGATGATTGTCACTCAAAGTATTGGGTAAGAATACTTTGTCCAAAGTAGTGTAATTTTCCACTGGTTGCACTTTTAATTCATTGTGAACTCCTTGTATGCATGCTAGTTCAGGATTATAGTGGATACAAGTTATAGTTATGTAGGACACACCACTAAGCTCGGATAGGCTATTGTTATGAGGTTACCATACCAAACTCTTTGATGAAGGGAAGGCCATCTTTCCATACATGGTAGATGTGTGGGGGACTGCAATAAGTCTGTGGTTGGTGGAAAATAACTTGAGTGATGATTCTCCTCATTAGTTGGCGCTTGAGGTTTGAGGATGTTTGTGCCAATATTGGGGACAACTAGAATGTATTCTCCAAGGAACGAGGACATCTAGAATGTATGCATCAATATGGTGACATCAAAACTAATTTGTATGGATAGTGCCGATGGAGCTCAGATGAGCTAGGTATGTATTTTGTATCTACTTCTATGGAAAGATGGAAAATGTATTTTGTATCATGTTTATGAAATCATTTATTTGGGAAGATTGTAACATTTTATTGAATGAAATGAGATAGATGAATTATTGTTATATCATAAAGTAATGCAATGGAAGTTTGGAATAGTGTTTATTTCAAATGTACATGATATCTTTGTTTTAAAGAGAAATTTTTTATTGCTATGTAATGACATTGAGAATTATTTCACTTGTGGGTAAAAAACACATGAAATTTTTTGAGTAGAACAATGGGTGTGTTACACATGATATTAGAGCTACCAAGTTTAGCTCTAGAACCTATGAGCTCATTATGCAAGTGATACACATAAACCTTATTAGAAGATAATGGTTGAAAAGTTCTTATGCCAAGATGGTAAGAGGAAAAGAACAAAGTGGAAACAAAAAGGGAAGTTGAGATTCCTAAAAATTTGTTTAAATATGGGATTTGGAAAGAGCCATCCTTGGAGTTGGAAACTCCTAAATCATCAACCCAATATGAGGCACCCTTGGATTGCAGAAGATTATGCAACCAATTTTAGTAGGAGTGTGTGGAGGTTTATCGATGGGTAGCTTCATCCTATGAGATTGTTTAAATGACTCTAAGGGGATAGGAAGAAGTGAAATAACCCCCTTATTGATAGCAACCAATAGTTGCAAAGGGTCAATGAATTTGTATTGAGCATGGATACTATAAATCTATGAGTATGCTTAATTGGGAGCGAACTAATTGATAGCATAAATTGGAAACTTCTATCGAATTAAGAAGTCAACATTTTGTGAATCAAAAATAACTAGAAAGGTAACAAGAGGTTGGATAAACCCTTGGAAAAACTTAATTCAATACAAAGTTAAAATCTTGCAATGATAATTGGAATCAAGAGAGAAATTGAAAATTTTGAATGAAGGTTAGAGACCAAAATGGCCAGCAAAAGAAGCAACCTATAAAGAATAAAAATCCGACATGATTCCACCAACTGGAATAGGAATTATCAATTTGGAGATTTAAATTGAAAAGGGGAAAAGAAGACAAACAACCTTAGAGTATCTAAAGTTGTGGGAAAGGAAAATACCAAAAAATTGGACAAATCACTTGGAAAGATGATTGTTATTGGGAACTAAAATTTGAATCATATGAAATCCGACAAAGGATCAATTAAGAGCATAGTTTGGTTGAAGTGTGAATCAAACTTACCAGCTTGTCAACAAACGTAAATATTAGATATTTTAAAGTGATCATTATAAGATGTTGTAAAGAGAAATTGAATATGGTCAAAAGGCCATACATATACAAGGAGAAGAGAATTGGAATGAAACAATAGAGTACATTTTCGCTTGTAAATTTACTGATTACTCATTAGATCTCTTTATTAGGAATCTAACTATTGGTTTTGGGAGATTAGAAGGTGATGATGGATCTAATTTTGGAAATAAATATGTTCAAGACATACCAAGAATGGTAAGAAAGGAAACTAATAGTCAATCAAATGGGTAAATGCACAAAGTTGGGTCCACGAAATGTGGAAGTTTTTGCCTTAGCCGAAAAAATGAAATCGGCTAAGCAAAAACGAGATCCCGTTTTGGTTCGGGATCCCGAGCCTGAATCACAAATGGGATCCCGCTTTTTGAAAAACGAGATCTCGTTTGCTAGAGGGTCCTGAACCCACGGAGAGGAAGCAGGATCTCGGTTTGTAAAGAATGGGATCTCAATTTGTAAAAATCAAGATCCCATTTTTAAGACTATTTTGTTTTTTTAAATGAAGAAATCTTCATTTTCACCTGCACACACGGGATCCCGGTTTGAGAGCGACAGTAACCCCCATAAGACCTCTAGGTGCCTGTACTCTTCCTCTTTTTTTTTTGCATTTTTACATTTGAAATTGAAATTGTTGATAAATTTACTATTTCTAGCATGTTTATTTCAATTTTTATTTACATTTTAAGCATTTTATTTCGTGTTATTTTTTAAATGAGAAATTTTAGAAATAGATTAAAAAAATACGTCAAATTGTGAAGATTTTCAATAGAAACAAAAAAATAAAACTTGAATTGTATTTTAGAAACAAAATTTAACTTTTGAAACTTGAATTGTTTGATGAACAAAAAAAAATGAATTTCAAAACAATTGAAAGAAACAAAAAAATTGCATTTCAAAACCCTAGAAATTGAAATAAATTGAAAATTTGCATTTAGAAACCCTAATTAAGCTTTTTGAAATCTCGAATTCAAATCAAAGCAAAAAAAAAAGAATTTCAAAACTCTAGTTTGAATTGAAACTAAAAAATTGTATTAAAAACCCTAATTGCTTAGAAATCGAAACCCTGAATTGAATTGAAACAATAAAAATTGCTAAAACCCTAAGTTGAAATCGAACAAATCATTTTGATTTTGAAAACCCTAATATTCAAGCTCAAGAATTTTTTTTTGCATTGCTTAAATGTTTTAAATTTGATTTGCATTGTATGGATAAAATGATATGTTAAATTTTATTTCACTGTTAAATTATAATTAGATTAGAAAAACTTTCCATTTTTGGTGAAAAGAGTACATTATTGCTATATGAATTTTCATTTAGAACTATCTTTTATATGAATTTTGATAATTAATTTTAGGTCAAATAATCAGTCTATTAAAAGGATGAAATAAAAATAAAACAAAAATAAAAACACACGCTAAATTCTAAATCTAGCTTCATCTAGGGTCTCTTCAAAACCTTAAGTGAGGATTAAATTCAAAATCTAGCTTCATCTAGGGATCTAGGGTTCTTGAATTGAAATTGAACTACTTAAGAAGAAATGTGGTATTTTGATGAAATGTAAATTAAATTAGGGATGGTAAATGAATCAACTCTCTTTAAAAAATATAGATGTCTATTCTATTAGAGAAAAAATGAGGATTTTGAACAATTAATTATTAGAAAATAAGATTTAAGTTATAATCTATTTTGAAAAAATATATAGTTTTTAAATACATTTTTGAGAAAAATAATGGTAAGAAATATATAAATTAATTTAAAGAATAGAGTTTAGGACATATGCATAATATTGATTTTTTGTGAAATTAAATGAGAGGGTTACTTGACACATAGAAATTTGTTCTATTAGAAATGAAGATTTAAGTTATTAAGTAGTGGCATTTAAAAACACCTAGGGGTGAGTGTTGGATTGCAATTGTCATGTTCTCATAGGTTAGCCCTCATGATAAGATCAAGTTCATGATTATGGAAATGATTGAGGAGAATAGTATTCAAACTTGTAAATGGTGATGCATAATTAGATTAAATTTAGGTCCTCCTATTGAAGTGTTCCTAGCATATAGTACTATCAAAAATTTAAATGATTTGTGAATAATGATCAAGTGTAGTTAAATGATAAATAAAGACAATTGAATGCCTTCGAATACTAAGCAAGTTTAGTTGGCTTATAATGTATTATTAAATGTGTAAGGGATGAAAAATTTTGAATTTAAATTTTAAAATTTTAATGATTAAATCCATGGTTTAGGATTTACCATATATATGTACTTAGAGTATTGGTCTAGGATTTAAACTTTTGCACTAGTTACCTAGACACTAAATAATCTAAATATTTTTGTTTTCTAAGTTCTTTTAGGTTCTTTCAATTAAAAACAATCTAAAATAAAATACATTCAATTCAACATTAACTAATTTTATATTATACATGTTTTATATCATAAAATTCATTTAAGTGAGTTTAGGGTTTAATGAAAAAAATATTAAATAAAATAATCGTATATTCAATTTAAAAAACATCCAGTTAAAATATACTTCAAACTCAATCTTAATCAAACATAATTATGTGTTTCTATTATGGAAATAGTCAATCTATTCATAAAATAAAAAAATATTCATAAACTAGGCACTAACTTGCAAGTCCATTATTCCAAGGGCCGCCCAAACTTCACCCTAAGTTTGTTAAACCCTAAGCCCTAAACTCTAAATTCTAAACCCTCAACACTAAAGCATCCATTTTTTCTTAGGACCTTATAATCAAATTTGGTTGCCTTAGGCAACTCCACCAAATTTGATTCCCTTAAGCCATGTCATTTTGTCGTAGAACCTTACTATAAATATCCCCTTAAGCCAAATTTGATTCCCTTAAGCCATGTCATTTTGTAGTAGAACCTTACTACAAAGATCCCCTTAAGCCATTGTATTACCGTAAACCCTAAACTCTAAACTCTAAACCCTAAATTCTAAACTCTAAACCCTAAACATGCTAAAGATGTCATTTTTTCACCAAATTTTATTCACTTGAGCCATGTCATTTTGTCCTAAGACCTCACTAGAAATAGATCTCCTTAAGCCATCCTATCACCCTAAATCGTAAATCAATGTCTTAAGAGGTCCTAATATGACATTTTTTAATGGGATCAAAGAAGTTTTTAAAATTTGGTGAAGTTTCCCAAGGCAACCAAATTTAACAATAACAAGATTGTGCAAGATTATACTATGAATGATATTTGAAACAAGACCTATCTCAATCAATTGTTCCACAAGAAAATGCTCTTCACTAAAGCATTCATTTTTTCTTAGGACCTTAAAATCAAATTTGGTTGCCTTGGGCAACATCACCAAATTTGATTCCCTTAAGCCATGTTATTTTGTCCTAGGACCTCACTAGACATAGATCCCCTTAAGCCATCCTATCACCCTAAATCATAAATTGATGTCTTAAGGGGTCCTAATATGACATTTCTTAATGGGATCAAATAAGTTCTTAAAATTTGGTGAAGTTGCCCAAGGCAACCAAATTTAACAATAACAAGATTGTGCAAGATTATAATATGCATGATATTTCTTGATCTAGGTTGGTCAGTTGAAACAAGACCTATCTCAATCAACTATTCCACAAGAAAAATTTCTTCACTAAAGCATTCATTTTGTCTTAGGACCTTAAAATCAAATTTGGTTGCCTTAGGCAACTCCACAAAATTTGATTATCTTAAACCATGTTATTTTGTCCTAGGACCTCACTAGACATAGATCCCCTTAAGCCATCCTATCACCCTAAATCGTAAATCAATGTCTTAAGAAGTCCTAATATGACATTTCTTAATGGGTTCAAATAAGTTCTTAAAATTTAGTGAAGTTGCCCAAGGCAACCAAATTTAACAATAAAAAGATTGTGCAAGATTATAATATAAATGATATTTCATGATCTAGGTTGGTTAGTTGAAACAAGACCTATCTCAATCAACTGTTCCACAAGAAAATGTTCTTCACTGAAGCATTCATTTTGTCTTAGGACCTTAATCAACTATTCCAAAAGAATCCTATAGGGTACTCCCATGAATCATATCCTATAGGGTACTCCCATGAATCCTATCCTATAGACCTATCTCAATCAACTATTCCACAAGAAAATGTTCTTCACTAACTTGCGTGTTCATTATATTCCAAGGGACACCAAAACTTCACCCTAAGTTTCGTAAACCAAATTTAACAATAATTAGATCATGCAAGATTATAATATGAATGAGATAAATCATGATCTAGGTTGATTAATTTACGGTTTAGGGTGATAGGATGGCTTAAGGGGATCTATGTTAAACTCTAAACCGTAAACCCTATAACATTCATAAATTGTATTATATTAATAGTTAATTGTATTTTCATTCAAGTAACATGCCTTAGACATAAATGAGGCTTAAAATTTTATTTTATCATATGTATTCAATTAGGCCATTTATATTGAATGGTTTAAGGGTATAAATCCTAAACATGTATCTTACATTTTGAAATTACAAATATAATGCAGGTTCACTCATATCTTCTAGAGATCACATGCATCGATTCAATAATATTCACAATTAACCTCCGCACCATCCATCTCCACCACCTTCACCTTCACCTCCACCCACTCCACCTCATACCCCCCCACCTCCACCACCTGAAATCAATGGTGCTCGTTTGCAAGCACGAATCAATTCCAATGTTAGAACCATCCAAGATCAAATCAACATTATTCAAAATGAAGAATTTGTCGCACCACCTATGAGGATGATTGCATCTAGGATGCAAACCATTGTTGATATTGCTAGGGCTATGGATGGGATCTTAGATGAGCATCGACAATGGCTAGAGGAGAGGAGAACTTCTGATTCTGAAAAGGAAAACGCAAATAAATGAAGAGATGTAGTAGAGAGCCACAATAGTTTTTAAATTAAGACAATGATCTTAAATAGTTATGAATTTATGAAATTGGTGAACGATGGATATTTTGTGTCATGAATTTGGTGAACAATGGATATTTTGTGTGATGTGAATTTATGATTTTGGTTCTAGATGGATATTTTTAGATGGATATATATATATATATATGCGTTAGACATAAAATGAGATTTTTGTGAATTTTTCAAGTTTATTGTTTACTATGTACACATGTATTAAAATTGCACATATAGTTGTTAAATTTTGAAATTTGTATGTATGTACATAGTTTACTTTAATGATGTATGCATGCAAATTATGCATGGTATTTTTTATTTTAAATGTATGTACATGTTAAATGTATGTATGTTAAATGCATGGTATTTTTTTATTTTAAATGTATGTACATAGTTTACTTGATCAAGTTCAATGAATGTATATGTGTGTTTCAATTTTATATGATCTTAATATATGTATGCGTGTATCATATTTAAACAAATTTGCATGTGTGTTTCAAATTTAACTATTTCTTGTAATTTTTTAAGTTTGTATGTTAATTTAGTATAATTTAATGTAGGTGCACACTTATATCTCATATCATGGATAAATTTAATATTGATGATATCATCAATCCACCACCTCAACCACCTCCACCTCCCCCTCCACCTCCACCTCCACAACCTATTGCATCTGATGAGGCTCGCTTACGAGCACGCATAAATGATCAGGTTGCATCCATATAGAATCAAATCAATGCTATGTAGAGTCAAGCATTGATTCCACCTCATGTTAGAAGTTTTGCATCTGCAATGCAGAACGTTGTGGATGCTATCAGGACCATTGATTATGATCTAGATAGGCATAGACGAGACAGAAAACAAATGAGACAATTTTATGTTGATGGTCTCTCTTATAAAGAAATTAGACCTTAAAATAACATAATCCCACCTAGCCCCCTACTTTCTTGACCCCGTTACTCGACAACCCATTCCTGTGAACAAATCTAGAATATCCATGAGGTGGTGCATACATCCACAGATGAGTGCACATTTTTGGGATCGATGATATATGGTTTTTGATAGTCCCCCACATGCTAATTGGGAGTGCCCATTGTATTTTTGAGGAAATTATATGTAGAGTTTGTTATGGGGCAAAAGCCCAATTATTTTGATTTTAAATCATTTCAGGGTGTTGGTGGCGGCATGCCACAATAGAGGTTAGGGGAAAGGGTTGATCCCCAATGCCCTGTGCATGCACAACCCCTTGTTGTTGCTCTTGGTCCTCCCATTCCTGCACCAATGCATCATTGATCTATGGTCTTGACATTAGGTTCCCTTAGTACACTCGCAGGAGACCTTGATCAGCATGCTTCTGCGATAGCGGGTGGGGAGCATAGAGACGATGATGATGGAGGAGTGTTCTATGGAGCTGATTGAGTACCACTCCAGGAGTGTCGAGGCCCATCCCAAATGTATGTGCCAGTTGCCATCAAGTATGCTATGGACCTGATCAGGCCACACCTAGTTCAGGTGGACGTGGAGATTTTGGTGGTTCATTTGGTCACATCAGTTCATTTGTAGAGTTTCTTACAAGAGGCGAACATCCTAAGGACACAGATATAAATATGCATCTACACGTTCATTTTATAAGAATTTTGATGAATGTATTTATCAAAGTAAAGTTTGCAATACATTTTAACAATCAAACTCTTTGGTGTACAGACAATAGTAACGATGGGGAAATCATTCTTTTCACGAGTACATACATCGACACCAGTCCTAATCGGCAACCCTTATGGGGTATTTTGATTTCAATTTTTTAAATTATAAATAAAATGATTTGTAACTTGAGTTTTAAATTTATAATTGAATAACATATATGTTTGAAATATTTATGTTGGTTTAGGCGAGTCAATCGACTTCCACATCGATTCCACCCGAGGGGTTGTCGAGCACTCCTCCATTATCGGTCATCGTAGACTAGGGGCAGGTACATTTATATTGTAAATTGTTTAACTTACATTAGTATAGTTACAATTATGAATTTTTAGTTCACTATATATGAAATGTCCATGTACACTTGTAAATATTATAAGCTTGTGTTACATGTCTACATGTATGTCTAGGTTGATACCACAATCAGAATGGGCATCGGGCAAACATTAGATTTTGCGGTTACTCATGAGGCCTCTGATTTTCAGGTTGTTTAAAAAAAATTCTACACAAAATGTGCAAACTTGAATATATATATATATATATATATATATATATATATATATATATATATATATATATATATTTACCTAATTCAAGTATGTACATGCTTTAACTTTGATCTTGTAGGACTTTGTTAGTGCGACTTTTAGCCCTGACCCAGACATAGTTACACCTCCAGGAGGGCATGCAGAGCAGGCTCCAGATCAAATGGTAATTTAAATTTTTTATTATATTTAAATTCAATTATAAATTATATATTGTGAATATATAACTAAATAATTTTAAATTTCAAATTGAATATTAATATAATTTGAGCTAATACATGTTTTAAATTCTTTTTCTTTTATAGCATGTGACACATCTAGTAGTTGAGAATGTACAAACATGTCCTGCAGAAGAGGGTGCACAACCTATGGATATGGTACAATTAAAATATGATAAATTATAAATTAATTTCAATTAAATCATTTTTAATTGTAGACTTGTGCATCTAATTTCAACTTTTTTTGTCTTGTTTGTGTAGATTGATTCAGAGAATGTAGAGGTTGCTTCAGGTGCAGTAGAGCATCCAAACCCAGATATGACAGTAATTTAATTTTAATATGATGAATTATAAATTAAATTGTCATTAATTTTGTTTTCATTGTCTTACATATGATTTCATCTTTCTCTTGTACAAAGTGTTTCAGGTCATATGCATAGTCTGCATGGCACGAAGAGGTCTCTCGATTATAGAGATAATACATGACCTAGAAACATGATTTTGTGGGTTATATTTGTTTATTTTGTGGACTATATTTTTTGTTTGTCATGTACTCTGTTGGACTTTATAATTCATGGTTCTTGAGTGCTTAGTTGGACTTTAGTTCATGGGTTGTACTCTGATGGACTTTTTTTCATGCGCTTAATATATTGGTTTCATGCACTTAATATATTTACATAAATTATGGACTTTATTATTGTTTGAAATTTTAATTTACACATACATTTATGCATTTTATGTTCATAATCAAGATATTAATAGAGGACATTAATGTGAAATTAAATATAAATATCAAATTAAAGTTGAAATTAATAGGACATTTTAATAATTATAGTTTACAAATTTAGTGATCTCATACAAAGTCTTAAGGGGATGCCTTAAGGGTTCATAATAGAACGTCTAAGGGGATGTCTTAAGAGTTCATAATAGAACATCTTAAGGGGTCATAATTTAAAGTCTTAAGGGGATGTCTTAAGGGGTCATATTACATCTTAAGGGGATGTCTTAAGGGGTCATATTATGTCTTAAGGTGATGTATTAAGGGTTCATAATACAATGTCTCAAGGGGATGCCTTAAGGGGTCATAATACAATGTCTTAAGGGGATGTCTTAAGGGGTCATAATACAATGTGTACACAACTCAAGTACCTGCATTTAAAAGTATTCCACACATGTGTAGGTTGAATCCAAGCATCCTCTCTTTTTGTTTCAAAGTATGAGATCAATGCAATGATGGCTTAAGGATACAAAAAAGGATAATAAATAAATTTTAACTATTAATGTACAAGAAATATCAATATGTAATCAAAACATGTATTTAAATATATTTTAACTAATAATTACCTCTATTTAAAAGGACAATATAAAACTTAAACTATATTTACTTGTATTTAATTATTCCATTGTACCATCTGCATCCTCTCTTTTTCGTAATGCATCTATGATTGTCTCATGCTCTTCCATAGAAATTGTCCATAACACTTTATTTGCAGGTCTTTCGTGATACCAATCTAGTTTTATATTTGTTGCCACCACCAAATGTGAATAATGTATAAAAAATTTATGCGGTTCATAATCTTTGAATGCAGGTAGACTATTCTTCCTTGCTAGGTATTTTTGTAGCTAAGTGCTAACAACCACAACCGATCCTATTCGAAAATATGAAAACAATCATCATATAAGTTCTCAAATTTTTCTTAATGAGATGAAAAACTTGTTCTAAAAAATTGTTTAAGGGGATCAAAAAAATTGTTATCAAAAATTGCTTAAGGGGATCATGGTACTTGTTGGATAATGATAGCCATCATCATATTCTCGAGGTGATATTAACTTATGTTTACTCTCCACACAATGAGCCAACCAATATTATGTTTTCTCTTCATTCCCCTCAGGTGCAACAACAACATACACATGTCCTGCAAACAAAAATTGATTTAATAACTTGCGCATATCAATATAAAAACTTTAGTATTATAAAATAACTTAATAAAGTGAAATTAAATGAAAGAAATTGAATTAAATTACCTTCTTGTACAAGGTATGAAACATGGTCATAGTCTTCAGATGCAAACACTTGATCATTTTCTTTAATAGTTCTTTCATATTGATCATGTGCTTGTGTAGGTGTCAATGATCTTTTCTCCCACTGTTCAACCCATTTTATATTTTCACATGCTTCCCAATCTCATGAGATGCAAAACTGGCAAAAACATGCAAGCTCCCTTGTCCAGATAGTCCATGTGCTTGTTGTCGAACTCCTAAACGAATGCCATTTAGTAGATCCACTAATTGTCTCAAAGTCAACTCTAGGTACAATGTTATCTTCTTCAACCAACCAAAAGAATCGATGAACTCTAGAGTACTCACTCGAACCAGGTGTAGATAATATTGTATTACACCAATCGACAATCCCACGTGCATCTTTAAATTTTACTACATCTTCAAATTTTAATTGTTCTCTAGCAAGAATTCTTTTAACACATGCACCAGCTCCATCATGTTCTCCTTTACCATACCCAACTTCAAAAAAACTCCATATATGTTGGACATTAAGTTCTTTGTGAATCCTACTTAACCAATAGAACATTTGAGCATTCTTGAACTGCCCCGTACAATTATCTAACCATATGAGGTGTTATTTCATATGAATTCCTCTTTGTCTTAATTTTTTGTAAAATATATTGAAACAGTATTGAACAAACTCTGATGAGTGTAATCGATTGTCACTAAAATAAAAATGATACTCCCTCAGAAATTTTCTATCATCCTCAATTTTATTATCTGCATGTCTATAAACAATATGGACAAACATAGATACTTGCACTGAATTATAATACTGTGATTGAATTTCCTCTTGTGGAGCTAGAGTATAATGTTCTGCAAAATCAACCACTGAAAGTATAGTACCAATTGGAAATGTGTTTCTACATGTGTGAAATTGGCCATCAAGACATCAAGCATGTTGAGAGTGCATGATATATTTTGGTACTATCTTATTCTTAAATTCACTCATGAATGCATGCACACTAATTTTTTCTGTAACTAAATCACAACGCTTTCCTATTTTTCCACCTTTTAAAGAATAGTGAACATTCTTAAATCTTTTAACTTCTACTATTTTTTGTCCAAAATCATTATCAACACTTTCATGCATACAAATTCCTAAGAATGAAAGGTTTCCATAGTCAATGCATTGTCTAGAAATACAAGAACTTAAATAAAACAATTTACCATTAGATCTTTCACAAAACAAACTTGAAATAAACTCCCTTATTGCTTCAGGTGGCATATTAATACCGCATTCCTGTATAATCATGTTAGTATGCAAGGTACAACGTATATATTGAAAAACATCATAAAAATAACGAAATTGAACATGTGTTTTACAACAAGAAGATATTTGTTGCTTATTAATTTTTACATACCACGGTTTACATTTTTCAAAAGACCTTTGACTTATTTTAATATTATCGGGTAACACTAAATCACCACAAAATTTTCTATAAAATTCAGTTTGTGTTGTATCTAATAGGTGTTTTGGGTGAGGATCGCGAACGTTGGACCCCACCATTAATTTTAAAACATCTCTAGCATTAGATGAAACCCTAGTATTATCATGCCAATATTTTTCAATCAAAGATTTAATTTCAACATTCAATTTCATATCAGACCTCGGGAGTCGACCATTGAAACTCCAACATTGGTTGATAGGATCATTTTCTATAATTATTCTTCTTTTTGCCGCTCTTAGCAATGTTTTAGGATGTATTTTTAAAAATTCACTAATATTTCTTACCATTCTTTTATTCAAAGTTGCTTTATTAACTATAGCAGTTGTTATAGCTCTTCTTGTTGAATTTTTATCTTTAGATCGACTATTTTTTCCAATCGATTCAATAGCACTAGCAACAGTACACATAACATGTTTTAATGATTGATCTTTTCATTTTGGTTTAACAAAAAAGCCTAACCTTTTCATTATTTTCCTCATTTTTTGCATTCTCATCAATTGCATCATTAGTTGACATTGAATTGTAATTTTTTTACGATAAAATAATTTGTTGTATATTTTATTTGCATGTGATCTTATTTGCCTCCAAGAAATTTGACCAAGAAGATTATCAAATACACCACTTTCAATTTTTAAAAAAGTATTTTCATTAAATTCAGCATCACATTCTAGATTTTCATCTTCATCTTCATTTTCATTTTCATTTTCATTTTCAACTTCAAAACGATTTACATTTTCATCAAGAAAACGGTTTTCATTTTCATTTACATCAACAAAACGGTTTTTGTTTTCATTTTCAATAAAAAGGATTATTCTCAATTTCATTTTCAACAAAAGGATCATTCTCATTATCATTTTCAACAAATTCTATAAAAGTTTCATCTCTCTGAATATTATCAATGTCAACATTGTTAAGTCCAACATCTTCTAAAATTTCTACATACGAATTTACCATTTCACTAACATGTGGATTTGAAGACGTACCTGGGTTTGTGCATATTGAAACATTCTCCATAGCATTAAAAGAGGGATTTGAAGACATAGTAGGACTTGATTGTATAATCATATTCTTCTCCAAATTGACTTCTTGCGAATTCGCTTCATCTACAACCATGGTCTCCTCTATGTTTTCATCTTCAATAGTTGTGGAATTGGATGCTCCCCCATCATTCATTGATTTAATTCTCATTCTTCTTTCTCTTTGTCTATGTCTCTCCTTCTCTTTGTTTGCTTCAATTTCTTCAGGCGTCAATGTCTTCCTCCTCTTATTACGATATTTATTTCCCATGATTATAAAATTCTCAAGCACAAATGAATGCAAATAGTGAAATTCTTCAAAAAATTTGATTCAAATTGGAAGTTCAAGACCTATAAGGACTAAATTATTCCTCTTGTGTTCCTCAAAACAAGTAGAAAACTAGCACAATTCCACTTTAAAACTAATTTCTTCATGCCTCCTTTGAAAAAATCAATTCATATTGTAAGTTGAAGACCTTTTCTTCTTTCTTTGAAAAAATTAATCAAAAAAGAAAGTCACCACCTGTAAAAAAAATGCTCAATGAAAAATAGAACAATTTTACTGCTCTCGGTCGTACATGTGAAGTTGCAGACTTCACAATAAAATTTGACAGTAAATTCAAATAACAGTTGAAAAGAAACGGGATCCTGATTATAAAACAAGATCCTGTTTTATAATCGGGATCTCAATTTTGATTATTCAATGTGGTGACCGTTGGCAGGGGAACGGGATCCCATTTTATAAACGGGATCTCGTTCCCCTGCCAACGGTCACTGCATTGAATAATCGGAAACAAGATCCCGATTATAAAACAGGATCTCATTTTGTTAAATACGGGATCCCGATTTATAATCAGGATCCCGTTTTTTATAATGTGAATTTTTTTTTCCCTTGTGGTTGGGTTTTTGCCTCGGATTTTGGTTCGAGAAAAGCACTGGGAGTCCAAACCTAGGCCTTCAACCTGGTTTGACCTGCAAATTGAAGGTTCTAACAATGTTAGGGAAAAAAATTGAGTTTGGACATATGGCTGACAACTTTTTTTGCAAAAAAAATTGACGAAATTAAAACCCATTTTAGATGAGACAATGTAGATTTCAAATATGTAATTTTTTTTTACAATTGGATTATTTTTTCTTTTTTTCAATTAATTTATGATGAAATTGGTCCATAAACTTAAAATATCAGTGTTTTTTACTATTTTAATAACTTTTGATCAACATAACATTTTGACAAACGGATTGCACAAGAACAAACTTCAGACAATTCTTTTCAATTTAAAAAAAAATTGCAAAAAATGATAACTTTAGGTCATATTATGTGTGTCGTACACGACGATTTTTCTAAACAACAAATATGCCTGATAAAAAATTAACAAAAAACAAAATTCAATAAAAAATTACAAAAAAATATCCAGGACAAGCTTCAGTGAGTCACAAGTCTTTTCCCAAAAGGATTTAGAAAAATATGACAATTTAAGTCAAAATATGGTTGTCGTACATGTGCATGGTATGGTAAAAAAAAATGACTTTTGAATAGTGGTTTTTAGAAAAGCCTACTGAAACTCAATTTGTACAATTTGGGTATTGAAATAAATTACATATTTGGAAACTAGACTCCGAGTACCACATTTTATGATCAGTGACTTGTTTGAAGATTTCATCTCTAAGTGCTTCAAATTTTAAGGTCAAATGTGTCAAACTCTGAAAATCAGGGAAAACACTTAAAAAGTGAACTCAACTTCTTGCCATCAGCCAACTATCGAAATATAAACAATAAGGAATGATAAATCAATTTGAAAAAAGTAAATGTTCGCTAAAAGCTCAACTTTGAGTTGAATGAATATCATGGAAACACTAAAGGGGGGAGAAGGAGATTAGTTGGATTCAGATAAAGTATCCCATACAATAAAATGCATTGATGTATTTACAAGAACTTTTAACTTTTTCGTAAGTCATGATTCAACCGAAGTCTTGTCCTCAACAACCACAAAAAGGTTGGAAAGGATAAAATATAAACTATTGGAACTACTAGTGGAGGTAGTGGAAAGGTCAAGGCTTATGACCAATGAGAAATAAATATTTACAACACAACTCTATACGTAATTGAGTTGGAAAATCAATTGTTATAGTTGATGCCTTAGAAAAGGATAAGGCAGTATGCCTAATCATGAAAGGAAAAATCATCGCCTATGGAATTGGAAAGGGAAGAATTATATATTCTTGATCTTGAGTTATCAAAGAACGTACATGCTTGGTAGCTAAGTATGTAATAATTGTTGAGATATTTTTGAAGATAATATCGATTCAAAATTATCAAATGAGAATTGTTACTCAAACTATTATAGATGCTCATTGAAGTAAATAAATTGAGATGGAAATTGGATTGTAACTTTGGGAAAAGATTATAAGATGAAGGAAATCCAAGATCTGGATGTCCTAAGAGGAAGGAGTTTAACACCACGCCATCAATATTTAAATATTATATTTGGAGAATTGAATATGGAATAATTCCATAAAAAATGTGTCACTTAGTTAGGATGGACTATTATGAACTAAGGAACTTATGTACCCAAAATTTTGGAAGTTGAAGGAATGAATGAGATAAGTTGAAGTCTTATTCAGACACTCAAAAGGGAATGACAATTTTTTTTGGATAAGGGACCACTATAGTTTGGAAGGGGATAGAGTATATGTTGCTATGAATGTAGCACGTTGATGTCCAAAATGCCAGAGGATGATGATAGGATGTCATCATTGGTAGGGCTTGTGCATACTCCCATGGAATTCTAGAGGGAGAGTGGTAGATTAATAAAATGGTTTTGATCTTTCTCTGTTGATGGAACTAACATAATTTCATGGTGGATAGATTCACCAAGTAACCAATTCTAATTGGGAAATTTGATTGATGGGATAGCAATCCTAGAAATATCAAATTATGTTAAGCAGTTGCTTATTGTTCCTGAGAAGGCTATCTCAAAATTGCACACACAAGTGACATTAGGTTTTGTATAAACCATGATCATCTTAGGAGAATTCAATTGATTGAACGCTTAATTTATAACTTGAGTTAACCAATTAGGCGAAAGGGATAAACCAAATCTTAAAGGATTTGTAGAATATTTATAATACAATTAAACCTCTATCATTGAAATTTGGTTCATGATATGAGAAAAAAGGAGTGAATATCTATAAAGTTGGATAAGCTAGGGAATAGGATTAACCCTAGACCGGAAGGGTTGTCAAAATGGAATAAAGGATTGAAATGATCAAAGAAACTTTGTTGATACTAAACCTGAAATAAGAAGCAGTATCATTATGCTCGGAATTGATAGGTGTCTAAGGGAAATGTTATGCTCAAGATGGATAGTAGTCAAGGGAAGTACTAATATGCTTAAGGTAAATGGATGTAAGTGATGGACGATCTTGACTTTTGAGTTGTCTAAACGTGTAAATACCAAGGGAAAGATGGGACCCATGGTGTAGTGCACAATTCACCAACATTCTTTTTCTATTTGGGTTACACTAAGGATTACATTAGCCAATAAGAATGTTTTTTTCCAGTCACTATGGTATAGGTGTCATATAGAATACTATTGTTATTGTACTTGTGATGAATAAACTCTTTGAGAGAGAAAGTATGTATGAAGCACACAAGATCTCCCCGTATGTTAGCAAGGTCACTCGGTGCAAGGTCTAGGGAGGAAAAGATTGCAAGGGGTCGTGTTATGAGGGAAGGTTAGATGGAAATATACTTATTTCTTGCCTGAATTGGAAAATGGAAAGTAGATCCTTTATTTGACTTTATCTATATGATTAAGTGTCTTAAATCATCAAGGACAATGATTCACAAGGGGGGGAAGTATGTTACACCCCATCTTGTTGTTACTAAGTTACTTTTACCTTCATGGTAAATAGGATGAAGAATGTAAATCATGATTTTGATATGTTTGGTAAAGGAATGAAATACTAAAATAGGTATTAATATGTTATTTCTTTGAAAGAGTAATTATGTTTATATTGATGAAACTTACAATGAAAGAATATGTATTGCAATATGAATATGCTAATGTTTTATGAAGCAAGTGGAATTCATGTGAATGTCTAACTACTATTGAAAATATGCCAAGTTGGATGTAGGTACAAGTTCACACCTCTAGAAGGGAGGGGAAGTATCACTCAGGAGAAGGATTTGGTTCACTAACCCTTATCAAGCCAATAATGAGCTATCACACACACTCACATTCCAACTTGGTCTACTTGAGTTGGGTTAGTCCATGAATTGAGTAAGTGAACCCTTGGTCATAGTCTTGGCTTATTGGAATTGGTTGGTCAACTTGTTTGATTATGGTTTTGGTTATGATCTTGTCTTTGAATGTTCATATTTGTGGAAGACCTTCTTTGTTTGTGTATATGTGTATCTATGCCGATAGATATATAAACATCAAATGTATATATGTATATATGTTTGAACGACAACTCATGCATATGATTATATAATATGCACAAGGATATCGGTTGCACATTCATGATGTATGTATATACATACACACCTTGTGTATCTACTCATCGATGAAGAAGAATACATATTTTTCTAATATTACAAAAATATTAGATAATATTAATTGGTATGTATATTGATATATATGTGTATATGTGCATGCATTTGATAATACATACATGCATATATATATATATTAATATATGTTATACCTCATAATATATATGTATATGTGGTTATGGTAATATCATATCGTGCAATGACATATATATACACACACGTATATATATTAATATATATGTTTGTTATTATTAATATATATATGTATAAACGTATATATATATGTATATCACCTAATTATTTCATGTCAAACATACTAAATAATTAAACATTATAATGGGTTAAAAAAACAATGGAGTAGAGTGGGAGTAGGGGGGGCAGAATTTGAAATTAGGGGTTGATGATGGTGAGGGAGGAGACAATTTTCATGAGGCAAATGGATTTTTGTTGTTGGGATGGTTGATGATGCCACCTTGCTAGGTTAAGAAGTTGTTTTCTTTGGCCTAGAGGGTTGCGTCATTGTGGGGTTGTCTATTGTTGACATCCTTCTGGGTAGTTGTGGTGTTCTTATTGCCTTATGGCACTTGTTTCGAGCCTAGTAGGTGGAATTTTTTTGCTTTTGTTGGTTGTTTGGGCACCTGTAACGCCTCCTTTTTCCTCATGGGTGTTGCTACTCTTTTATTGGGTCATCCTTGGATATTGGATTCTCCTTGGTTTTGGTTCTTTGTGTTGTATCTTTTCCTTCCAAGGTTTAGTTTTAGAGTGCAGGGTGGGTTGTTGCCTTCTTTTTATGTTGCTAACCCCATGCAACTCCCTTGGCTATTTGTGGTGGTCATGGATTCTTTTAGTTTCAAGAGGGTTGGGCTTAATGATTTTTTTACTTTTGAGACTGTGACGGAGTGGTGCCTTTCCCTCCATGTTGTTGTTGTGGGTGTTGGCCTGGTTGTGGAAGGTTTCCCCCTTGTCTTTGTTTTGTTGTTGTGATGGCACTATTGTTTTTATTGGTTGCTATTATGTTGGCACTGTTGTTTGTCCATTTTTTCGTGTCTACTGTTGAGATGACATTGTTGTGTGGTTGTGTTATCTTTTGTCCCCATCGGTATGTGTTGTTTTTATTGTTGTTGGGGGTGTTCTTTCTTGTGGAGGTTGCTTTGCCTAGGTAGGTCTCTCAATTTGTTTTTTGGCTGGGAATCTTGTTGGGCCTTTGGTTGTGGGTTTTTTCATGGCTCCTTTATTTGGGTTGCTTCTTATGTGTTTCTTGATTGCCCTCACTCTTATTTTTAGTGTGGTGGATGGGTTTATCCCTTTGGTTCTCTTGTCCCATTTTCTCAAGTTTTCGATGGTTCTAATGGTTCTCCTTCCTGCTAGTTGGGTGGATTTCTTCCCTTTTCTACAATATGTGTCTTTTATTGAGGTGAAGATTACTCCTGCTAAGGTGGAGTCCTCTCTTTTAGAGGTAGAGTTGGGGTCTGTGAATTTGTTGAGGTGCTTTCCTTGTTGTTGGTCCCTTTTGTAATAGTGCCTTTTGAGGTGGTGTGTTCTCCTATGGAGGTGGAGTTGTTATTTAGTACAGTTTGGTCACAGTGGTGGTAAGGTTCTTCATGACATCTTCTCCTATAGAGGGGAGCCTACTCCTTTTGAGGCGGAGTCTGATTCGTCTCTTCATGTTTGGTGGTGATGTAAGAGGACTTCTTCTCCTTGTTGGTGTGGTTGGGGGGTTTCCTCCCCTATTATGGTGGGATGACGATTTGTGTTGAACAATCCTTTTTGATGTTCTTTCCTTATGGATCTAGGTTGTGTTCATGTGAGTAGTGGGTTTAAGGTCCCTGTTAATTCCTGGTGTATTGTGAGGGATTTTGGTCCTTGTAATCTTGTTTCAAGTAGGTTTTAGGTTCCCTTCTAATCCTGGTTTGGGTTCAAGTTCCCTTGTAAAACTTGGTTGTGTTGGGTTTAAGGTTCTCATTAAAACCTTTTCTAATTGGTGCAGATTTGAGTAGTCATGTTGTTCATTTAATGATCTACTATTTATTTACTACTTGTTGTCTATATTGTATTCATGTGCAGCTTGTTCTTACTTGAGCGGGTTTTGATTCCCCATCAAAACCTGCTTGTAAATGGTTTCGGGTCCATTCAAAACTTGTTTTTATCATATAATCAAAATGTATATATATGTATGTAATATTATTGATTTGTGTTTGTGAGTATATTTATACAATATCAAATATTGAGTTATGTTAATCAATGAATGTATATATATATATATATATATATAATGAAATACATTATAATATATACATATTATATAAATATTACTATCAAAAGAATTTTATAAATGTTAATAATTATGATATTGCATGGGCCGCATGGAATGGCGTGACCCATGGTAATGTTAAGCATTTCAAATGTTAATGAATATAAGTCATGTAGGGTGCATGAGTGGTGTGTATCCCATAAGAGAGTTTGGTTTTAAAGTAAAGTTTGCATACATTACATATGTTGCACTATAAACATGGGTAGCACTTTATATGCCACACCAAAGTTAAGTTTGGAGAGTGTGATAAAGGTAATGTGAAACATAACATTGCATGGAATAATTCAAAGTTATATAAAGCATAATGTTTAATGCATTTTTTTACTATACAAAAGCTAAGTGCAATGTTAATGAATATAGTAGTGCTATTAAAATTGAAGTCAACTCATTTGTTAAGTGTCAAATACATTAGCAATGACCAAGTCAACTTAGTAAAATGCAACCAATTGAAGTATTGACTTATGCTTCTGCGAAACAAAAAACTAATTGATAGGGAATATGGTGAATTGTTGGCACCATATTATGAACTTAGTAACTCATTAAAAATCTCTTAAACCTACAAGTCGATTTCCAGTATAGAACACGTGCAAATATGAATCAGTCAACATGTTGTTGGCATGAAAAGTGTCGACCTGTTGTTTTGTTTGAATGAATATTGAGATAGGATTTTTTCCACCTTTTGGTTATCATGTTGAGTCAATTGAGTTAAGCTGAGAAGTGTCAATTTTTTGTCCTTGTTTGTAGCCTATAGATGCTAGTTTTTGGATATAAATAGAGGCACTCTTACCTCATTTTAATACGCATTATCACATGCATTCTCCATTCTGCTGCTTCTAATTTGTGAAGTTCTTATTTTGTTGAGAGGTATTTGTGAGAAAATATTAGTTAGAGGAATTTGAGAAGGAATAGTTACAAAGCTGATTTTAGAGTGGGCTTGGCTAGGAAACTAGTGGGTCAATTTGATTATAGTGTATAACAGGCATGAGATTCTATTCTCTTAATGTTTATCTATTTTTGTGAAAGATTAAATGTCTTGATTGTATTTTTTGGAAATTAAATTAGATTTATAGAATAGGGAAAAAATATACTTGCTTATTAGAAAGGAAAAGAATCTAGTTATGATTTCCTTATGAGTGTTTGTATATACTCCATATTAAGGAGTGGATATTATCAATAATATTATATATACTAAGATTGATGGAAGCATAAATATCTTAAGGAAGTTATTTAATACTCTTATATATCCTATATGGGAATTTAGTTGATGATGTTTCTATACATAGATAATCTACACTACATGTATATAGAATGTGAAATGTATCGATGTCATGAAGTGACTTGACATTGTTAGCTTATAATGCTAGGAAACCTTGGGAATGATAAGGTTAGAGTTACAACAATAGAGATGGTATGAAAGATATGATAGGATGTGACATCATGCAAACCACATCTATACTTGATTGATCACTTGATCATTACTTTACTTTCGAATGAAACCCTAGGTTGAGAATTACCTACTGGGTTGGGACATTTACTGATTACTTATTAGAATCAACAAGCTGAGAATAACCTACTTCGTTGGGTAGTTTATTTGATCATTGTTATTGATTGTTGACTTTATCCTAGGTTTAGGGTAAACCAAGGTTGAGACTCACCTATGTGATTAAGTTGATCACTTGATTTGGGAATTTATATTTGATTGGATCCATGGGTGGGATTACCTATTGAGTTGGAATTAATACTCGAGTGGTTGATTTACACTCTTGACGAGAAATCATTTATTGATAAGTACTTGATCTATGATCTAGATGAAGCTTATGTAGCAATAGTTTAGATTATAAAGTTATTTTTTACAAATATCTTGTAAAGATAGAGCCATGAAGAGAATAGGTTATTCCTAGATTAGATTATCAAGTGAAGGGGATAGATTATGCTTGTGAATACTTAAGGAAAGTATCTTTGTGATTTGAAAAGGGAATAGGTCGTTTCTGAGGTTAAAGATTACCTATGGAAGGAAATTATCTATGCATAGTATATGAATGGACATAATCCAAACCGAGCTAGGGTAGTGTATTTGAATAGTATGATTATCACTTGAATTATTGGGTGAGAATACTTTGGGCAAAGTAGTGTAATTTTCCATTGGTTCACTATCAATTCACTATGTTCCTTTTATGCATGATATTTTAGGATTGTAGTGGATACAAGTTCTAGTTATGTAGGACATAACACTAAGCTCAGATAGACTATTTTTATGAGAGCACCATACCAAACTCTTCGACAAAGGGAAGGGCCATCTCACCATATGTGGTAGATGTGCGAGGGACAGCAATAAGTCTGTGGTTGGTGGAAAATAACTTGAGTGATGATTCTCCTCATCAGTTGGCGGGTGAGGTTTGAGGATGTTTGTGTCATTATTGGGGACAACTAGAATATATGCACCAGGGAATGGGAACATCTAGAATGTATGCATCAATGCAGTGATGTCAAAACTAATTTGTATTTTTATTGCCAATGGAGCTCAAATGAGATAGGTATGTATTTTGTATCTACTTCTATGGAAAGATAGAAAATGTATTTTGTATCTTGTTTACAAAATAATTTCTTTAGGAAGATTGTAACATTTCATTGAATGAAATGAGATAGATGGATTATTGTTATATCAGAAAGTAATGCAATGAAAATTTGGAATAGTATTTATTTCAAATGTGCATGATATCTTTGTTTTAAAGAGAAAATTTGTATTGCTATGTAATGGAATTGAGAATTATTTCACTTGTGGGTAAAAAACACAAGAAATTTTTTAATTAGAATAATGGGTGTTTTATAGTCAAATTCCCAAGTATGAAGTGAGCTACCTTGGTGATTCTATCCACCACTACTCAAATAGAATTATACCTATTTGTAGACATAGGAAGACCTTGTACAAAATCCATAGTTATTATTTTCCACTTCCAATCTAGAATCTCATGAGGATATAAGATTCTTTTCGGTTGATAATGTTCTAATTTCACCCTTTGGCATTCTAAACATCTTGCTAAAAATCTTGCAGCATCCATCTTCATTCTTTTCCAGAAATATAGTGGTTTCACATCTACTAGAAGTTTCATCACTCTAGGATGTCCTAAATATGGTGCACAATGAACTTATTTCCACGTGATATTCCTTAACTCCTTGGAGTTTAGAACATACATTCTTCCTCTTAAACTTAGTAGTCCATCTAGTTCAAAGTAAAACCCATCATACCTTGAATCTTGAGGATTTTTTGTGAGAGCTTGCTTAACCTTCTCATATTATTCATCTCCTCTGGACCTTTGCAACACCTAATTCATGAAATCAAAATGTATACAAATCATTGATGAAATATGCCTCCTTTGACTTACGGCATCCACCACTTAGTTTTCCTTACCCTTAATGTAACTAATCTCAAAATAATAGTCAAATATCAGCTCCAACCATCTCCTCTGATGAGTTTTAATATGTGGTTGGGTAAAAAAGTATTCGAGACCTTGATGATCTAACCTTAACTCAAAAGGATTTCCTAGCAAATAATTCTTCCACATTTGCGATGTATGCACAAATATTGTCAACTCAATATCACATGAAGCATAACTCTGCTCATATACATTTTTAGTTTTCTAGACTCATAGGTGATATCTCACCCTTCTTGCATAATAACTCTACCTAATCCTTCTCTTGAGACATTAGTGGTAACCAAAAAATGTCCTTTTAGATTAGGTACTTTTAGAATCGGTGATGTAGTTAACTTCTCTTTCAATTGATCAAATGCCTCCTAGCATTTTTCTGACCATTCAAATATTTTTCCTTTTCTTTGCAAAGAAGTAATGGGATAGGCAATTCTTAAAAAGTTAGCTATAAATTTCTATAATGTCCTAACAAACCCATGAACTATGGACTTCATGCATATTTGTTGGTGTAGGCCACTCTAGAACGGTTTTAATCTTTGTTGGATCTAATGCAATTCCTTCAACTAAGATTACATGACCTAGATACTATACTTCTTTCTAAAAGAAATTACACTTTGAGAGCTTACCATACAACTTGTGCTCTATTAGACATTGTAGAACAATATAAAAATGTTGGATATGTTCTTCCTCATTCTTAGAATGTATCAGAATGTTATCTAGGAACACTAGAAAAAACTTATACAAATAATCTTTGAATACAGTGTTCATCAAATTCATGAATGTTGCAAGGGCATTCATCAATCCAAAAGGTAGGACTATGAATTCATAGTGCCCATATTTTTTTTGAAGGTTGTTTTATGGATATATTTATCTTTAAGCCTTAATTGATGGTATCCAGATCATAAATCGATCTTTGAGGATATAGTCGCCCCACACATTTGATTGAAGAGATCATCAATATGTGGCAACGAATGCTTATTTTTTATCATTTCTTTATTTAGAATACAATATTCTATACACAAGTGCAGTGTACCATCCTTTTTAACAAAGATCGTTGGTGCTCGCCAGGGTGAAACATTGGAATCAATAATTTTGTTAACAACTCTTGTAGCTCAGCCAAGTTAACTCCATCAACTCTATTATGGTCATTTGGTAAGGAGCTTTGGATATAGGTTCCAATCCTGAAATTATATCTATGGAAAAGTCAAAAGCTCTCTTGGGAGGTAATCCGAGAAATTCATTTGGAAATACATCCTCAAAATCCCATAGAAATGGGTACTTCTTCATATCTAATTTTTCTAAATCCATAGATTCCTCTTCTTCCATCCCTTGGAGTTTTTAAGATTCATAGTGCATTAAGTCATCTTTAAAGATGAACTCTTTGTAATCATCCATTTTCTCCATTTTGAATGTAAAGAGGTGACACCCTTTTAGCTTGGCCCTCTTCAACTATAAGATAAATATTTTCCTTACCTTGACCTCTCTAGGAGTACCTTGTAGGAATACTTTGTTTCCAAGGTTATCTAGAAACTCTATAATTTTAGCAAAGTAGTCTACCTTAGCCCTATGTCTCTATGACTATTTTATTCCTAGGATGACATCATAAAATCCTAAGGAGGATACATATATGTTTACTTCAATCGAAAAGCTTAGAAGCTCAACCGTAGTTTCAAACAAACACTTCTCTACCTAAGATCTTGTCTAGTTAGCATATTCTTTTGACTAGGGTTTTGCCATATAACTAGATTTTATAGATATTTTATCTAATAATTTTGGTGAAATAAAATATTTAGTGGCCCACTAGTGTATTAAAATTGAAATTGGTACACCAAAAAAAGCACCTAGAGTTTCAACTGGAGCAATTTGTTACTCTGCTTATCGATTATCCAATGCTACATGGATTCTCTACTAGAAAGTTGCATGTTGTGATGGTAAGGGGTTTCCACATGGTTGTGTTCCTTGTGTCTTACTAGTACATTTATTAGAATAGTGATCACCTCCACAAGTAAAACACCCTCCTAGAGGTCCTCACCTTTCAAATGACTTTCCAGAATTGTCATTGTTCTTCTTGTAGTTGTTGTTGCTATTCTTCTTTTCACTCTTGACCCATTCTGATTGTTTCAAAATCCCCTATCGCCCTTTTTTTTTAAGTCTTACTTATCATTCTTCTTCTTGAATGATTAGGAAGATTGTGACCAATTGATATTTTTGTGGTTCTTTTCCCGATAAGCAGATATGGACTTTAGCTTTTGCTCTTATTTAATGGCCTTTTCATAGACTTGGTCCATGGTAGTCGGACCATGCACATCTACCTCACCTCCTATTTGGGAATTCAACCCCATGATGAACTTCCTTATATGGAATCTCTCATCCTTTTGGTATTGGTAAACATACTAAGGAGATGAGTAAACTTCTCCCAATACTCAATTACTGATGAGTCACCATATCTAAGATTTTGAAAATATATGAGTTTTTTTATCAAAATATAGTTATGGTGACCATCTTTGTCTAAATATTACCACAAAATCATCCCATGTTAGACTCAATGAACTCAATCCCGATTCTATTTTTTTTATTTATCTATCATGTGGATGCTTCTCTAGACAACTGATATGCTCCTCATACTGCCTTTGTTACTTCTAAATAGTTCTTGATTTCAAAAAAAAATTCCATCTCAGTGAGCCATACCTCAATAGCATCTCCACTTATAGTTCCATCAAATTTAGGGGGTGTGACCTTCTTCATATCTTTGGATAGTTCAAGGGCCAATTGGTTCCTTTTCTCCTCATCAAGCCTTGACTCTAAATTATTTTCTCCATCCCACTTTGGTTGGTGTGTTCATGATAGTTTTGATCCCCGCCTTTATGAGATGCTTCTTTCTCAAGTCTGCTTTGACCTCTAACCTATTTCTCTAGGTTACCAATCCTCGCTCTTGTTTCATTAAGCATTGTAAGAATTTAGTCTAATTTCACATCAAAGTTTCCAAAAGTTTGTCTTACCTCCTAGCTACCTCCAATATTGGTTTTGGTTTGAACCATGTTGAAATTCTACTTCACCTAAAGTTTTCAATTTAAGCATTCAATTAGTTCCTTTGATTGTAGTATTTACTTTTAAACATTAATTAATTTTCATTCATTCGACTAAATCAAGAGGAGAGAGATTTTTACCAAAAGTTCTAAAATTTTATTATAATATCAATGGATTTACATAGTATCCTTATTTAATACAAAACTTTGACATCTCGCAACTACAAGTCGCTGACAAAAAGGGGAATCTCCTCGGGTTCTTTTTCACCTTGGATTCTACCAAAACAAATTTGGAAGGTGGGTGTACTTGCAGGTACTCATCTATAACCTCTTGAATAATGATAGGGGCACTAGAACCACATCCAAATGGTATATCCCTATGCATAGAAGGTTTGATTGGTTCAACCATAGCAATAGGTACTATGGCCTTAGCTACTTTGTCCCTCTACTTCTTCTCCATCTTGATATGCTTAAGAGCGTCAATAAGGGTCTCGGATTCAACCAACCATGCACCTTTAGTGTAACTAATGTTGTCTAGGAGTTTCACTTTTGGAGCTAGGTCCTTCTTAGCCTTTAACTAAAGGAGGTATCTGGCTATAGATTTCCTTGTATTTTTCTTTGTCCTTACCATTCTGGCAAAAGAACATTCAAACATTAGCTATTGATAAAGTTTGAAGAAAATTGTATGTAGTGAGCTCATAGGTCCATGTATTGAACACGATAGCTCTGATACTCTTATGCAACATATATATTCATACAACATAGTAGAAAAATAGGTTTTTAAGTTGAAAGTGAAAAATTCAATTCCTTAAAAATAGGGATGTCAAAAAAATTATTTTCTAAAATCTTTTATTGCACTTTGCATAATTGAAAACATAAAACATTTCCCATTATAACATAACTTTTTAATTTTTAAAAGAGATACATCTTTCCACTTTCAATTTCATATATGAATTACAATCAAGTAAATAAAGTTACAATTTACAAATAAGTTCAAGGTCAGGATTTCCATATTTGGATTGATCTTCTATTTCACAAGCCTCAACATGTCATCTTCAAGAGGGAGAGCATCACCCAAGTGTTTTACCTTCAACCATAGATCGATGGTCCCTCACACACATTCCAATTGAAAGTGGCCCTACCCTTCGATGAAGATTTAAGACTAAGGAACCCCTAGTATTCCATCTGAGCCTCTAGTATTGTGTTCTACATAACCAATATGGTCATACAACTATAGACTTCTCTAACTAAGTATGACACTACTGACTGGTTATACAATTTTGGGGCACAATGAACTGGCAAGTGCAAGCAAAGAATTTTGCACCTACTTTGGCCAAAGTTTGCATTAAATTCAACCACGTCCTTAAAAAGTGGTCATATGTTCACCCACCTCTAACTCACTTGGAAACCTATAATGACCTATGGTTAACTCAAAATTTTTGTTTGACCAAATAGTTTGACTTTTGATATAATTCTTGTTCATATAGTGATGGCTCACTAAGTCAATACATGATTGGGTTGGTTAATTTCTCTAACTTTGAACACCCATGTTACGTTCTCATAACATCTTGGGTCTTGGCTACTGCCACTTGTTCAAGTCCTTATTATTAACCAGGAAAGTGACTACTCTCCTATTTTTGAGTGTTTTAGTTAAACATGATGACAAAGTCTCATCGACTTGTCCTTCTTGGTCTCATTCTAAAATATTGATAATATGTTTACTAAATACAACAATAATATATTTAAATTTTATTGAAGATTACTTCGTCTTAAAAAACTATTTTTTTTTGAGTTTAAGTTCTATTCGCAAGGAACGCCATATTTAAATTTTGTTATTCATGATAATATTATCATTTAAAAATTTCACAAGAATAACTAACTTAAAATTTTGAATATTCATCAATAATTTTGCTTAATATACTATCCAAACTTCAAAAAAAAAACATGAAAAGATAATATAAAGTCTCATATCTAGAGCTGTGCACAAGCATATTTAACAAATAGAGGGAGGCAAAATGGCGAGCTATAGCCTGTGAAGTATAGAGCATTCTCAACAAATGCAAATTACAGGCAAGATCCTAATAATGAACATATTTAAAACTTAATGCAAGGCTTTCTTCTCCTTGTGCGACTCTCAGTGCAGGAATGAATACCTTGCAACAGCTTGTTAATATTTAAGGGAGACGACCCAACTTTATTTGCTTCTTGTTGTGCCTCTTGTATCCTGCAAGGAAAAAGAAGAAATCATGTTTAACTAAAATGATAATTTAGGGTTCGATTGGATGAAATATTTTAGGGTAGTTTGGTATCGACGGTTGTGGTACGCCCATTTCAAAGCAAGAATTCTAAACGAATCTCTGTCACTTTTGCCGCCTCTTCCTGGGTCGATTCGCCCCAGGCTTTGTTTTCTTCCCCACCGTTTGTAGAAATCGCTTCTCCAAAACTCCTCTTTGCTGGCAACGACTTTCACTTATTTCTTCTTTTTTGGATTACTTCAATCAAAAATTGTGCTAAGAGTCTGAATGCTAAAATAATAACTGGGTCAAATGAAATTTAATGTCAGTATCAACCGTCACTATTAAATTGCTAAAGTTAACATTTTTTGTATTTTTGGGATAGGATAACGTGATTCGTCAAGATCTCGTTTAAAGACAATATTTTTATGGAGTCATGTTAAAACACTCATTTTAACATAATAATGATTTCTTATTATTAGACTGGAGGACATAACATAATAATGATTTCGTGGTATTATTGTTTTATATTATTTTAATTTCACAATATTAAAATGATAAAATAGGGAAGGTGATATAATGATTAAATGTTATTTTATTTTATTTTATCTTTAAGTGCACCTCTTCAGCGTAGAGGCAAGGACTGAGGGACATCCACGCCGCCAAATTCGCCCAGGGCACGATCCTGGTCTCATCCCTTATGATGTCGAAGCCTTGCACTCAGTGAGACTTGATCCCTGGTGGGCTCGTATCGGGTTCCTAAATCGTTTATGTGGTGGCCTTCGCTGATTGGCAACTTGCAGGCTTCGTGCCTCGCTGGGCTGCCTCGCAGGTCTGAAACCTCCATCCAAAAAAATAAAAATTATGTAATATATTTTTATTATCATTTTATTTTCTTTTAGACTAAACTAATCTTGAATTTCAGATAAATTTGTGGGTGGTTATTTGGCAAATGTTGATTTTTTCTTAGACTACCCATCACAAACTATTTAAGTTGAGTATTAGGAATCCTTTATTGTTCAATATTAATACCAACTTTAAAATATCATAACAAATACAATACATTAACAAACGATGATAACGAAAGGTAAAATAGTAATTCTAATGTAGAATTTGAATGCAAAATTTGAATATTAAGTTATTATTATGGTACCATCGATAAGTAATGATTTTGAGTATTGTATAATGACATTTAAAAAAAAACTTTATATTAATATCACTAATAAGGAAGTAACAAATTTTAAATATATATTTATAATATCATATAGAACTACATATTAATACTTAAGTCGAGCAATGGATAGGGTATTTAATGTCTTCAGATTAATATCCCTAATGAAGGTAGTGATTTGGGATAATAAATAATATCAACCATTATGACCAAGAGAGAATTCAAATATTAAATAATATATTTTCTAAAAACGAGGAGAGAGTTAGAAATTTTTAAAAAATATTTGTATATCATATCAATATTTTCAATAATATTTTAAAAAAGCTAATAAAATAAGATATAATTTCTTAGACGAGCAATGTGTTGGGAATTAAGGTGTCTCAACCTTGGCAATTCCTAAGTTGTTTATTTATTATTATTTTATATTTTCCTATAGATAAAAATAATTTATGTTATTAAATAATTGTGCTCCATTAAAAAGGGCATGAGATTTTGAGTTAGCTCTTTTGCCATATGTCGGTGCCTTGAAAAATAAGTTATTAGTTGTCAAAAGATGCCCACTTAGTGGTATAACGTAGAAAACCTATTGTTAAAGATGTTATGACGGATTTTATGATAATTGTAAGGGCTAAAAGTGGAGGATATTATTTTGGATGTGAGAATCATCTATGACGTGCATAAGACAATCTTTGCATAGTTATTGATAATTTATGACACATGTAAGAGCATCTCCTATTTTATAGGTATTCTTATGACATCTTGTAAAAAGGTGTAATGTCATGTAAGAGACCATGTTTAGCATGTAAGGGGTCAAATGGATTTTTACCATGGTATTTTTGAACCTTGTTTTGACCCATAGTGATGTTTTATGGTGGTATTTTGAGCTCCCATGAGTCTATATATTGAGGGGTTGAGTTGGAGACACTATGAGATGTTTTACAAATACATAGATGTTGTTGGATTGAAGAGTAGTTAGAGTGATTGTAATGTAAACACCATTGTTGTTAATACATCTATTTATCTCTTTTTTGGTGGTTTTTTTTCCCGAAAGGGTTTCTCTACGTAAATATTGTGTTATGTGTTGTGGTTTCTACTCTTTGCATTTTCATTGCTTACAGTTGTTTAAATCTCCATATGGTTTACATTGCATAATCTAGTTTATAGTAATCAATTAAAGCTTCCATTATAACCATTCCTCTACCATTTTTCTAACATTTGGTATCAGAGTCTGGCCAGTTCTATGTTTTGGGTGGTAGAACAAAGGTTTTTGAGTTTTAGTGGGAGTTTTGTTGAGCTATTTTTTTGTAGTATTTTATGTTTAACCATGGCTGCAACTTCTAACCATTTGGATATTGAAAATTTAACGGAGTTGGTTTTGAGTTGTGGAAGCTGAAAATGGAGGATGTCCTTGAAGAATAAGATCAATGGGTGGCTATAAAAAATGAAAA